>CAUYRT010105879.1:0-11457 GCA_963574885.1 Lepilemur ruficaudatus | reverse complement strand
ACCAGCCTGAGCAAGAGTGAGACCCT
Organism: Lepilemur ruficaudatus; assembly: GCA_963574885.1. Lineage (NCBI taxonomy): Eukaryota > Metazoa > Chordata > Mammalia > Primates > Lepilemuridae > Lepilemur > Lepilemur ruficaudatus. The sequence goes on along the minus strand of CAUYRT010105879.1, from coordinate 11,431 downwards.
GTCTCTACCAAAAATAGAAAAAATTAGCTGGGCATGGTGGTGCATGCCTGTAGTCCCAGCTACTCAGGAGGCTGAGGCAGGAGGATCGCTTGAGCCCAGGAGTTTGAGGTTGCTGTGAGCTAGGCTGACGCCACGGCACTCACTCTAGCCCAGGCAACAGAGTGAGACTCTGCCTCAAAAAAAAAAAGATTGGGTCACTAACAGGATTAAGTCAGGTCCCACCCAGGTACTCCAGGGTGGCTGGTTGGGGCATGGTCAGGTTGGGAGCTAAACACTGGCCTGGCTGACAGATTTCCCTGACTCCTCCGGATTCAGACCTGGTTCGAATCCTGCCTGTTCCCCTAGTTCACGAGTACCCTCTGGCAAGTTCCTAAAACACCACCCAGACCATGCTGAGAGTTTGAGAATGCAGGTTGGGTGGCCTCACCGGGGACTCCTCACAGGGCTGTCCCCTCTCCAAGGTGCTGAACTTCCAGCATCTGGTGCCCCAGGCACCTCACGCCTCCCACCACCGGGACAGGGTCTCTGGGAAGAGACCACCACCAGAGCCTGGTTTGGGGAAGGGGTGGGCCTCCAGCCTACTCAGCTTGCAGGCAGAATGGTAGGAAAAGGACCCTCCTTGCAAGGGCTGGAGTTGTCGGCCCCTTTCCCCACCCTGCACAGGGGCTGGGCCAGAGGATGGGTTGACCTGGGAGGCTCTGGGGCAGGAAGGGGGACATAGGAGTGACCCCCACCCCAGTATAGGCAGCCAGCTTAGAGCCCTGGCTCAGCCAGGAGTGATCCTGGGAGTCCAGAGCAGTGTGGGAGGGGAGCAAGGGTCCAGCTTTGCCACCAACTCTGCCCCTGCCTGACCCGCCTCAGCTCGCCAGACTGAGCACGTTCAGGCCTCTGGCCAATGTCCACTCTGATCCTGACCCTGGGACAGTCCGAAAAGCAGGCTGGGGTGCTGGCGTCTGCTCTGGGGGCTCCCCGCTCCCAGGGAGGCCCCAGTGGAGCCGGCTGTCGATCAAAAGCGGTCTGGCTGGGCCACGCGCCAGCTCTGTGGACCAGGTGTCTTAATCTTCACAACCACCTGTGAGGAAGGGCCTTAATGCAGAATGGCTGCCTTGAAACGTGAGGTGACAAGAGCTAGCGCCACTCCAGCCTACTCACCCCAGCCTGGGCCCGGCAGCTTCTGCAGCTCAGCTTGGGCACCCTGTTAGGGGATCCCTGTGGGGACGGCCTCTCCAACCAACACTCACCAACCAAAACCCGGGCAGGCAATGAGAAAGTGGGGGCCTCTCCGTGACCCCTAAGTCTGAGAGCCTTTCCCCAGGCGCTCTGGACTCCAAATCTGGGTCCAAATCTCAACTCGGCCTCCTGTGGGCCCTGTGACCTAGAGCCACCCAGCTCCTGCCACACCCCGTCTGTAAGGGAGCCCTGAGCTTACCTGTTACGAAGGTTCAATTAGAAGCACGTGCGATGCGGGATGCTTGGATCACCTGTCAGGGGAAGAGGGCGGGGAGTGGGCGGCCCTGGTTGCAGGAACAGCTGGGGGCTATTTGGGAAGCGGAGCGCCTAACCTGGAGCTCTGCAGACGCAGCCCGCACGCCCGGGCGCCTCAAGGGGCAGGCGTTAGGGCTGGGCCTGACCCCAGCGTCTGGGCGCGCGATACGGGCTGGTCTACGGAGGCAGAAGCCGCTTTGGTGAGTGCCACAAGTCCCAGAAACCTTGGGGAGGGCCGTGAGCAGGGCTCATTTGTGACATGGGGAATAAACTCAATCCTGTCTAGGTTTTTCTCATGTCGTGTATTTATCAAAATCCCTCATGCCCCCGGTTCAAGGAGTCTGTTCCATGGGGCTTGTTAGGAGAAAAACAGCGTCACCCGCTCCCCCAACCTGCCCTGTCCCTCTTTCAGCTGATTATTTGGGCGTTTACCTTCTGTAGGATAATATATTTGGTGTTTGTCCCCAGCTCCTGTCACATTCCTAAAACCCCTGCAATCTCCTGATTGGCAGGACTGTCTCCAGACACCTGAGTTTATGCTAATGAGGTGATTAGGCCAGGGTCCCTAGACAGCCTCAGGATGGGGCGGGCCACCAGAAAGACCCAGTGGCTTCCAGCCCCACCCTCCAGAGATGAAGCTCTGTGAGAACAATTGAACGGATGGGATGTGACCGGCTTTCAGGTTTCAGGAGGGTGGCGCCCGGGTCCCTCCCACAGGCCCCACCTGTGCTGTTCCTGCGTACCATGGTGCTACCCGTACGGGAAAGCAGTCGGCGTAAGCCTCCGAGTTCTCTGAGCCGTCCGAGCAAATGAATCAAACCCCAGGAGGGGTAGTGGGAACCCCGATGTATGGGAGGTAGTCAGAAGTACAGGTGACAACCCACTACTGCGACTGGCATCTGGAGTGGGGGAGGTCTTGGGCACTGTGCCTCAGCCGGTGGGGTCTCACTCCATCTCCAGGTAGATAGCGTCGGCACCGAGTGGAGTTAGAGGACACCCGTTGGCATGGGCGGGGGACGCCACCACAGGCGTGGTCACGCAGGTTTTCGGTGTTGTGTGTGAGTGCAGTAGGAGAAAACAGTCACCTTCCTGTCTGTAAGTAACACGCTCGCTTGTTAGCCTTAGTCCTAGTCTGTGGCTTCGGCCAGAGCCCCTGACTTCCCCAAGTGGATGCTCCTATTGAACACTTGTCCCTTGGGCCCCACGTCTTCCCTTTTCTTGGTCTACTCCTTCTTTTGTTTTCTGTTTGTCTTGTTTTTTGAGAGACAGGGTCTGGCTCTGTTGCCCGGGCTAGAGAGCAGTGGCATCATCATAGCTCACAGCAGCCTTGAACTCCTGGACTCAAGAGATCCTCCTGAGGCCGGGCATGGTGGCTCACGCCTGTAATCCTAGCACTCTGGGAGGCCGAGGCAGGCAGATTGCTCAAGGTCGGGAGTTCGAAGCCAGCCTGAGCAAGAGCGAGACCCCCATCTCTACTAAAAATACAAAGAAATTAATTGGCCAACTAAAAATATAAGAAAAAATTAGCCGGGCATGGTGGCGCATGCCTGTAGTCCCAGCTACTCGAGAGGCTGAAGCAGAAGGATCGCTTGAGCCTAGGAGTTTGAGGTTGCTGTGAGCTAGGCTGACGCCACGGCACTCTAGCCCAGGCAACAGAGTGAGACTCTGTCTCAAAAAAAAAAAAAAGAGATCCTCCTGCCTCAGCCTCCCGAGTAACTGGGACTGGCAGGCGCCATCACACCCGGTTAATTTTTAAAACATTTTTTGTAGAGACAGGATCTTGCTATGTTGCCCAAGCTGGCCTGAAGCAATCTTCCAGCCTCAACCTCCCAAAGTGCTGGGATTACAGGCATGAGCCACCGCGACAGGCCCACTCCCTTGCTTTGGTGGAGCATATCCTGAAGTAGCATTCTGAGAAAGGAAACAAAGTAAATTTATAAAAATCTGACATGTGTAAAAGTTTCCTTTTCCACATTCAAACTTGACTGATGGTAAAGCCGTCACCTGAGGCCTTCGCTGGGGTGGATCTGCTTCCCAGGTGGTTCACCCACCTGGCTCACCAGTTATGCTGGCTGTTGTTCAGCGGCCTCAGTTCCTCCCCACCGCACCTCTCCAGAGGGACACTTGAGCGCCCTCACAACATGGCGCAGGCTCCCCCAGAGCAAGTGATCCCAGAGAGAGCCAGGTGGAAGCTGCGGTGTCTCGTACGGGCCGGCCACAGAGTAACACCCCACCTCCTCGGCAGCATCCTACCCACAAGCCCTATTCAGTGTGGGGGAGACACAGCAGGGGGCAAATACCCAGGGTGGGCCCGCCGCAGGCCACCTTGGCGGCTGCCACCGCACACCCCTCTGGTTTCCAGTGTTGTTTTGAGAGCTCCAAAATATAATTCTTCTTCTTGAGCCTCTGTATGTGCTTTGCTGTCCGTTTTCTCTCCCTCTGTCTCTCTTCTCTCTGTAGAACATAATTTTTCCCTGCGGTGTTTTGAAGTACCACGTGGACAGGTCTATTTTCGTCTGTTTTCTGGGGCACTTAGGAGACACTTTCAGTCAGTATCACGCTCTTCAGTTCTGGGACATTTTCCTGCATTATTTTGTTTATAGTTTCCTCCCTTCTGTTTTCTTTTTTTTAATTTTATTACATTAAACCTGCTTGAGCATCTCCTGCTTCCTTTCTCTTTCTCTGGAATTCTGTTATTCAATCTTTGACTCACTGTGCCAGCCTTTTTTTTTTTTTTATGCCATTTTTCATCTTTTTTGCTCTATTGTCTGGAACATTTCTTCAGTCTTATCTTCCAAACATTTCATTGAGTTTTTCATTTTTATCAGAATTTTTATTTCCCAAAACTCTTTGGTTTTTCGTTGTTCTCTGAATGCCCTTTCTCAAGCATTTCTGTTCCTGCATCCTTTTTTCCTCTGAGGATATTGATTTGCTTTGGTTTTGGGCATTTTCTTCTCTCTGTTCTGTTCCTGTTTTCTTGAATATTCTCACATGGAACAGTGGGGGCTAGAAAGCCACTTGGAAGATCTGAGCACAAGGGGGGCTCGTCACCTTGCCTGTCACCGTGAGTGACGTGGCTCAGCATTTGCTTGGGGAGCCTCGAAAGTCAGTATCTCTAGGTCTTTCCTGCCGGGCTGGTCACGCTTCCTGGAAAAGAGGGGAAAACCAGGGTGGCCCCAGCCTCCAGGAGTGCAGTGTGGAGGGAGGCTGGGCTCTCCACTTCCTGCCTGTCTGCTCAGCGCCTGTTGCTACCTGCCACTGCCTCGCTGGGCCCGGGCCCTTCCCTGTTACTTCCTCCAAGAAGTCCCGAAGTCTCGGCCGGGGCTGGGGCTGGGGAACAGGGATTGGCTAGTTTCTCCGACACTGCCCAAGGGACCTGGCGCCACTGATTCCCGGTTCCGCTGCCAGCTCTGAGGTGCTTTCTAGACAGTTATTTCCACACTCGTCCATCGGTTCCTCCAGCCGCCAGACATGCTGCTGCCTGCTCTCCCACACTCCTCGTGGAACCGTGTGTTTGCAGAAATTCCTTTTCTATCTCATAGCCGGTGTGAGGAGGGAGTAGGTGCGTGTGTTCACGGCTCCGTCTCTACCTAGAAGCGCTCACCGTCAGAGTGTTACGGAGACCCAGGCCGACCTCGGAGGCCACCTGGAGGCCACACTGAGGAGGGAACACAGGTTGGGGCGAGCTTGGAGCTCTGGAGCGCCCTGCCCTCCCTGCCCAGACTCTGCGCGGGCAAGCGTCATGGGGTCGTTCCCGGAATCCCAGGGCAGGGGCCTGGGGGCAGGGCCAGGTCGCTGGACAAACAGATCAAAGGTGAGGCCAGCGCAGGGCCGCAGACCGGGCCTGGCCAGCTGACGGCTCACCATGAGGTGGGTAGGCGCCCCCACGGCTGCCCTGCAGGGTGAGGAGTGGAGACCAGGCCTCGGCCCTCACCGCCCCTGCCCTGCCCACAGGCTGCTCGTCCTCCTGGGCCTGCTGTGTGGCTCAGCCGCCACCCCCTTGGGCCCACAGTGGCCCAAGCCGGTGTTCGGGCGCCTGGCATCCGCTGGCTTCCCAGGGCTGTATCCCAACGACCAGGAGCAGCGCTGGACCCTGACTGCTCCCCCCGGCTACCGCCTGCGCCTCTACTTCACCCACTTCGACCTGGAGCTCTCCCACCTCTGCGAGTACGACTTCGTCAAGGTGCTGGCAGAGCGGGAATGGCCTGGGGGTCCCCAAGGACTGGGCAAGGCTGGGGAACACCTGGGAGCAGGGTGGCCCAGGCCAGGAGGGCAGGCAGGCCTGGGTCTGGCCTTCCCTCCCTGTGACCCCCGCCCCCACAGCTGAGCGCGGGGACTGAGGTGCTGGCCACGCTGTGTGGGTGGGAGAGCACGGACACCGAGCGGGCACCCGGCAACGACACCTTCTACTCGCCGGGCTCCAGCCTGGACGTCACCTTCCGCTCTGACTACTCCAATGAGAAACCGTTCACGGGCTTCGAGGCCTTCTACGCAGCGGAGGGTGAGCTGAGCGAGGGTGCTGAGGTGGCCTGTGCACAGCTGGGGTGGGTGGCAGGTGACTCTGCCTTAGGCCAGGCCAGTCTTGCCCTTCACATCTCCACCTCCCCATGGCCTGACGTCGGCGCAGTGCAAATACCAGTAACAGCTACCTCCGCTCACAGGGCTGCGCCCAGAGTGAGCCAGGGACCATAGCCACTGAGGATGACGCAGGGGCCGTGGGCCCCATGTATAGGTGGGGAAGGGAGGCCCCGCTGGGGGCGCACCGCCCACAGAGCTTGATGTCAGATTCTGGCCCCAGCTGCGTGACCTTGCAGTTTGACTACTGGCTGTGCCTGTCACTAGCTGGGTGGCCTTGGGCAGGACACTGAGCCTCTCAGTGGTTTAGAAGAGATGGTGCTTGTGTCCCCCTCCCAACGTCACAGGCAGGTTGCAGTGACCCTAGGCCCATAAAGAACGTGGCCCCCCCAGGACACAAAGAGGCCTCTCAGGACAGCCACCGAGGCAGTTGGTCTCCCAAGTCCGAGGCCAGGCCAGAGCACTGTCCCACCTTCCCTCCTGACCCCTGCTGGCCCGCCTCTCCCCCAGATATTGACGAGTGCCAGGTGCCCCCGGGAGAGGCACCTGCCTGTGACCACCATTGCCACAACCACCTGGGTGGCTTCTACTGCTCCTGCCGCGCAGGCTACGTCCTCCACCGGAACAAGCGCACCTGCTCAGGTGAGCGTGGCTGCGGGCAGAGGGGTGACCGAGCCTGCGTCCAGCTCCACCCTGCGCGGGACGTACCTGGCTCCTCAAGGCCATCGTTGCTCCCGCAGCAGCACGGAGGGTCCTGGGCCCTGGGCGCTTCTAGGCCCTCTTCACCCTGCCCCTTCTTTGACCTTCGCCCCCCCCCCCCGCACCCATGCCCCTTGCGAATTCCTCCCACATCCGCCATCCTCCCATCCTCGGCTCACTCTTTCCCTCTCCAGCTCACTCACTCTAACAGCGTGTGTTAGGTCCCCACTGCGTGCCTGGCCCATCTGGGCCCTGGGACCCCACCCCCACCCCGTACAGTCATTTTCCCCGTTGGGCCACAGTCCCCGTAGCCTCTGCGCCCAGTCCAGTAGGGGGACAGTCACGGCTCCTGGGGTGGGAGACTGGGGGACCTAGGCCGGCTCCTCTGGTCACGTCTGGCTCTCCCTCCTCCCTCCCCCCACAGAACTAAAGGGTTCGCCTTAGGCTGACCCCTTTGGCTGCCACCACAGGATCCCCACCCTGGCGCTGACCCTGTCTTCCCTACTGGTGTCTCTCTCATCCCCATCTCTCTTCCAGAGCGGAGCCTCTAGCCTCCCTCCGCTCCGGCCTGCCCCGTGTGTCGGCAGCCAGAGCGCCCCGTGGGCCCGGCTTCGGGTCGGGCAGAGATCGTTGCAGCGGCAGCCCCCACGGCCCCGAAAATAAACTTGCTCCCCCGACCTGCTGCAGCGTGTCTCTGGGGTGGGAGGGCGTGGCATGCACCCCGGGGCCGCTCCTTTCTGTCCACCCTCCTTGCAGCCCAGTGAACCCAAGTTCCGTGGGGCCGCCTCCACGGGCCCCAGGCTCCTTGGCCAGAAGGGCTTTCTCCAGCCCCATTTCGAAGACCTCAGAGAGGGGCAGGGCCTTGACTGAGTTCACAGGAGGACAGGGGGACTGCACACTCTTCCCCCGCCGGGTCCCCAGGGGCTGAGCTCAGAGCACCCTGGGCCCACCTCATATGCAGAGGGTAACTCGGGGCCCCCATGGGCTGGCCTGGGGGGCCTGAGCCAGAGTGGAGAGACCCAGGGAGGGTCACTGAGGGGCAGTCCGGTCTTCCCAAGGACTCCCCACTTCCTAGAAGCCTCCTGGCTCCAGTGGCTGTGTTCACCTCATCCTTCCCGCCCTGCAGCCTGGGGTGGGGGGAGTGGCAGCAGGAACAGGAACGGGGACAGACCTTCCCATGAGTGACTGAGCATCTGCTCCATCTTGCCGAAGCAGAATCGGCTGTCGCAGTGAGGAAGGAGGGCGCCAGACTTACGGTCACCGTGGACTTGAACTTCTCTGAACTGCCCCCAGGGCAGCGCCCAGACAGGAGGAGAGGCCCTTCCTGACTGTTCCTGGGAGCTGGGGAGGCTGGGCTGGCCTGGCTGGGAGGGGTGGGAGAGCCCTGGTGGATAATCTTGGGAATTGGGTGGGGGGGTTTTCAGGTGGAAAGGGCCTCTAGGCCCAGGGATTCACCCTTTCCCTGAATCTTCCCTTCCTTCTCCTGGTGCTTCCTCCCCCGGCAGAACTGCCAGAACTCCTGCCTTCACCCTCCCCAGGGCTGTGAGCAGCCCCTGGCCAACTTCCATCCGGGTGCTGCCTGTTTCAGCTGAAGCCTCAGAGCTAGAAACCCCCCCAAGCCCTCCCCCAGCCATGGGGTGTTTTGTTCCTGGCGATGCCGATGCCTCGGGCTGGGCTGGCCAGACCCAGGGTCACAGATGTCCCAGCCATGTCTATCCTTGTCTCTTGCCCTGCTCCCCAGAGGCAGCCCCTGCTGTCCGTGGTGAGGGCTGACAGTTGGGTGAGGAGTCACTGCATCCTCTGCTCCTTCCTCCCAGCCCTGTGCTCAGGCCAGGTCTCCACTGAGCGGTCTGGGGAGCTCAACAGCCCTGAATACCCACAGCCGTACCCCAGACTCTCCAGCTGCACTTACAGCATCCGCCTAGAGGAGGGGTTCAGCATCATCCTGGACTTCGTGGAGTCCTTTGATGTGGAGGCGCACCCCGAAGCCCAGTGCCCCTACGACTCCCTCAAGGTCTGGTTCCTGGGGCCCTCCCCTTGTCGGGACCCTCTCCCTCAGCCAGCTGTCCTGTGGCCTGCAGCACTGCCCCTGTTCCTGTCCAGCTGAGCGACTCCTGACCTCTGCAGACTCCATGGGGTCCAAGCCAGGCTGTGGCCTTCAGAGTGAGGGGGGCGGGGTCACCCTCCATCCTCGGCCCAGGTCTGCCTTATCAGCTCTCCCTGAACCACTGGGGGTGGGGTTGCTCCCCTCTAACCCAGGCAGACTCCTGGCAGCAGGTCCTGAGGTTTTGTGGGCCTCTTCTCTTTCAGATTCAAACAGACAAAGAGGAATATGGCCCATTTTGTGGGAAGATGTTGCCTCGTAGAATTGAAACAAAGAGCAACACCGTGACCATCACCTTTGTCACTGATGAGTCAGGGGACCACACGGGCTGGAAGATCCACTACACGAGCACAGGTGAGCAAATGGGTCTCAGATTCGGGCAGGAAGGTCGGAACACTCTCTTCTGGAGTGTCAAAGAGCTATAACGGATGGAACCCTTTCTGGGCCAGGCTTGAGAAGGGAGACCAGGTTGGAGTGGGGTGGTCTGTAAGGCACTGGCCCTCTAAGGAGAAGTACCCACTGTCTATCCCTCCTTCCACCCATCTTTCCATCCACCAACCCATCCTTCCACCTGCCTGTCCTTCTATCTACCCATCCTTCCACCCATCCTTCTACCCACCCACTCATCTTTCCCCCCACCCATCCATCCATCCACCCCCCCACCCACCCATCCTTCCATCCATCCATCCATCCATCCACTCACCCATCCTTCCACCCATCCACCTACCCATCCATCCTCCCAATCCTATGGATGTGTTCCAGGGATACATAATGCAGAAGCCACAGTCTCCATAGCCTCTACTCTCAGTCCAATGGGGGTACAGTCACAGCAACATAACCAGAGCCCCGTAACAAGCACAGTCTGAGAGCCAAGCCCTGGGAAACGTGATAGTCCGAGGAGGGGCCTGGCCCAGCAAGGGTTGGGTGTTGGGGCAGTCTGCCTGCAACAGGAAACACCAGGATTGGATTTAAATGGTAAATGTGTTGGAAGGTGTTCCAGGCGAGGGAAGAGTATGTACCTGAGCTCTACTGTTCCAGGTGTCGAGCTATAGATGGTGAGGTATGGGTGTGAGTTAAGCGTTGGGGAGTGGGGTGGGTGGGCTTCTGATCACGGAGGGTATGGACTGGAGCTACAGCTCTGGGAGTCTGCAGCCAGGGCCTGTAAACGCTGCTGCCCTGGACTGCCCCCAGCGTCCCCAACTCTGCCTTCTGAGGCCTCACCAGAACTCCTCCGCCTCCCAGCAGACCTTCAAACACTAGAAGCCCCGGGCTCCCACAGGGCCACTGAGGCTGTCCCTGGAGACAGGCCTGCATGGGACCGAAGACCGCCCCAGAACACGAGCTGGGTCAGGTGGACCCAGCCGCCCCAGTACCTTACCCGGGACCTTTGGGCCCAGAGAGCAGCTGCTAGAGGGAGGAGGGGACTCAGCCCCTCCTTGGCGGGTTCTGACGGACAGCTGTGGGGTGACATGAGGTCTCGGGGGTGAGGGCAGGCCAGGCTGGGGGCCAGTGTCCCTGGTGGCCTGGGCACCGTGGGTGGGGTGCTCACAAGGGGAAGTCCAAGGCTCCCTGAGTCAGTCTATCTTTAGTTTCCTGCCCGAGCACTTTGCCGAGGTTTTCTCCCTGTGCCGAGGGGGCCGTGCTGCAGGGCTGCTGCCAGGTGTAACTTTCCAGCCCGCAGCCAAGCACTGTCCTGTCCTGTGCTTTACATACAATCCCCAAAACAGCCCTGGAGCAACTATTACTGCCATCACCCCCATCTTACAGATGAGGAAATGAGGCTCAGAGAGGTGACAAATAACCCCCGGGAAGTGGGAGCTGTGATCTAAACCTGTGCAGTGTGGCTGCTTTCCTCAAAGCCACCTTCCCGTGGTTTTGAGCAGTACCTGTAAGTTCCCGGCGTGGCGCAGACTCTCCATGTGTGGTGACTGCACTGTCTTGCCGCATACCTGGCTTGCGTTCTTACCTACCTTTGGCTGGGTCCACGGAATGCAACAAACCTTAATTTGTACAAGCAACTGAGAGTTTAATCTTGCCTTCAGTTTTAAATCTTAAGAACCCTACCTCATTTGTGGCAAGCCCTCTTTAGATGCTAAGTGTTTCACTTACAAGCCAAGAACTGTGTGGAATGCTGAATTCAGGCTTGGCCACCCTAGCCCACATCACGACCAGTAAGCCCGCTCTGCTCTGTGCAGCGCGCCCGTGCCCTTACCCGACGGCACCACCTAACGGCCGCATCTCACCTGTGCAAGCCAAATACGTCCTGAAAGACAACTTCTCCATCTTCTGTGAGACGGGCTATGAGCTTCTGCAAGTGAGTTAATGAACACCACAGTCACGATTGCTTTGAAATGTATACGTGTTTATGTCAGCAGCTACAAGAAAGGAAAATGGGAAAGTAGCCCTGTGTCAGCGTGGTGGTTTCTCTTTTTTTGAGACAGAGTCTCACTCTGTTGTCCGGGCTAGAGTGCCGTGGCATCAGCCTAGCTCACAGCAACCTCAAACTGCTGGGTTCGGGCAATCCTCCTGCGTCAACCTCCCAAGTAGTTGGGACTACAGGCATGTGCC
>CAUYRT010105878.1:0-15248 GCA_963574885.1 Lepilemur ruficaudatus | reverse complement strand
AAAAAAAAAAAAAGCTCATATTACGTTTGGAGCTATCCATATATTTACTCTGATAAATTCTATCCCATTTATGTAACATATAAATATAACATTTACATTAAAGTTATAATTCTGAATACAAGAAAAATGTTACTAAGAATTTCATTCTCTGATCCTCTGAGTATTCAGTGAAGATGGCATGGGAAAAGAGAGCATCTGTTTTATGTTGAACATAGACAGCCTCTGGAACTACATTCAATATAAATAAGAAAACCTGCAGACTTTAAAAATTGCTAAAACAAACCTTTCATAAATAGTACTCCTTTCATTAACATATAGTTGTATCCTGCTTTATAATTTATCATTCAGTACAAATTACGATCATCCCTACCACCAATCCTATTTAATGCCCATATCAAACACTGTACAGGCTATGCTACTTTTTGCCTACTCTAGAAAGAGACCTCTTGTCTCCTTTTCAACAATAACATCTCTTGATCCCCAAGTCTTAATACAGAAATCATCACCTCTATTTTACTCTGAGTTTAGCAGCACTGATTGCTCGTTAACCATGTAATTAATAAGTTTGTTTGTTGTTTGTTTTGAGACAGGGTCTCACTCTATTGCCCAGGCTAGAGTGTATTAGTAGCAGTGTCATCATAGCTCACTGCAATCTCAAATTCCTGGGCTCAAGAAATCCTTCTGCCTCAGCCTCTGAAGTGGCTGGGACTACAGGTACTATAAACCGCCATTCCCAGCATTTTTTTCTTTTTTCTTTTTTTAGTAGAGAGGAGGTCCCATTATATTGCTCAGGATGGTCTCAAACTCGTGTCCTCAAGCGATCCTCTCATCTCGGTCTCCCCAAGTGCTGGGATTTACAGGTGCGCAGCAATGCATGCGGCATAATTAACGAGTCTTAAAGTTTTATTCTACAAAGGATTGATAAACACATCCTCTCTGATGGGAAAAAGAAACTTTTCTTGCCTCTATTGAAAAAAACAAAGAATGTTTTATAATATGTAGTTTGATAAGGGGAAAACAATTATTGTCAATGGAAATAGATATTGATGTAACTCCTCTGGGAGTCAATTTTATAATATTACTTCATTTTAAAATATGTATCCCAGAATTCCACCTGTAAGATTTTATCCTGTAAAAAGAACGCAAAGATGAATGTATGAGGAGAGTCACGGCAGTACCACTTGTAACAGCAACTAGCTTAACAAACAAGAAGGTGTGCTGAGGAATCATAGCAGGTTGGAGCTAGAAATGTCCTTAGTTATCTATTTTGAGCCCATTGTTTAAGGATGAGTAAAATTATCTCCCCCAAAAGTAAAATAATTTCCCAAGATCACAAAGCTGATGAGTAAAAGTTTGGACTGGGGCACAAGCACCCTCTTGCATCTGTTGATCCTTTGACAAGATGCCTCCTATCAAAAATATAAAATGGGACATCAGGAAAAAAATTGAATAGAAAGACCAAGGAAGCAAAATCAAATAGCTTTACACCTTTATCTATATTACAACTTTATTTCGTTTTTAAAAATACAGAATTTCCAGGACAGATTTGCTCATATTCAAATGCAAATAAAAAAGAGTTGGGAAGGAGGTACTAAATGTAGTTTTAAAGATTATAACCTATTGTGTACTTATCTACACAAAATGCTCTCCTCTTGAAAGCCGTACCATCAAGAGTTATATTGATTTACCATCTGAGAGGGTAAAATGTCAATAACACAAAAGTTTTATTTCTTTCAAATGCGTTATTCTATCAAGTTCTATTTTTTCTTTTTAGACACAAAGGTTAAGGTTAGAGTTAGTTTTACAATAGGGCTGTAAACAAAAACTGAGGAAGGCAACCCAACACCAGGCTTAGCAATAGGAAAACGCTAATCCAAAATTAAATGCAACTTCGATGAGAGAGAGATAATCATTTCATATGTAAATAAGTTAGGTATGCTTTTATTTCTACAAATTTACATGTAAAAAGGGCTTCTCTACAAAGAAATTCAATGTACATTACCTATCTGTTAAGAAGGCACAGATGAGATTCTTCGCATGTTTAGAAATTTCTGCATCTTCAGGGAAACAGAGTGAATTTTTATGATCCATAATTTTGCTATATGTTCCTACAAGTGAATCTGCATAAAAGGGAGTATCCCCTAAAAGTTCAAGAAAGAAGATACTGAGATAGAGAATGCAAATTGAACACTTTTCATCTAATATTTAAATATGAAATAATTTACTGAATAGTTCAAGAGGAAGATTTAATAAGTAGAGTCAGATCAGTCAGAGTTCTTTAATACTTGAGCTGAATCAGCATTTTGAAATTACTCTCTAGAGCTATGTTATACAATGCAGTTGCCATTAACCGTATGTGGCAATTTAAAGTGAAATTAAATTAAAGGCAAAAAATGCAGTTCCCTAGTTATATTATCACATTTTAAGTGATCCATGTGGCCAGTGGCTATCACACTGAACAGCACAGATATAAATCATTTCCATCATGACAGACTGGACGGTGCTGCTCTACAAGTTGGACCAGCTTTATTATCTTACATAGGAGGAAGCTGGGCCCAGGAAGGTAACATGGGACTTAAGATGATAAACATCTAGAATTGAAAAGGGCAGAAATGGTCTCCCAACGCTTTAGTCAATGAGCCAAATTGCTTCCTCCAAAGTACCTTATTTTCGAAATCCCTAGAAGGAGGGTCTAGGCAAATAACAGAATATATTCTACTTTCAAAATATCACAAGATACAACCTAATGCTTCATCAGATCAGGCAGAGATGGAATAACAGACAGCTACCTGGAACCAAATGGTATACACAAAGAGACTCACTACAAAGACAAAGGCCCAAAACAAAGCCGGTCATACCATGACATGAAACTAAGCACAACAAATTGATGCACAGGATGGTCACCAAGAGAAGGCAATTTATGCCACAAAAAAAGTTCCATAGTAATTATTACTTAAATTCAGAATTTACCAAAAATTTCTGAATTGTTAGTAATGATCACATAGATTCTATACTACCATTTTGGGGTCATCTTCTAGAAAATAAATTCCTTAATTCCAAAAAATACATTTTCATATCTAAAGTCATTCTATATAATGTTCTCAGCCATATTACATGAGCCTTGGAAACTAGATTTAGCTACATCTTCTCCCCTCATCCCCATGCCACGTAATTTAATCACTGGCTTCCTTAGCCAGAAGATATCTTTGTGACCTAGTATTTCAGAATGGGAAAGCTAAGAAATAAAATCTACTATGTAAAGAAAGTTTGAAATATTTCAGTCTTTCAAAATTTTGACTTGGTCAAAGTAAAAGAAATAATTCAATTTGCCTCTGAGCTTTTAAAAACTGAATATTATAAAATATATTTATCTTGACAATTAAGTAGTCAATTACATTTATGATTCAATCCACTGGAATTACAAACAAAATTTATATACAAGTAGTAAATAGAAGGAATATAGTTTGCAAAATAAGTTATATAACAATAACAGAAACTAAAGAGTATTTTTTAGTTCTCTATTACTATTAAAACAAGTATTAACAGTCTTATATTTAAAATATTTATAACAAATATAATTGATAAAAAGAATCCTAGACTGGAGGCCCACTGAAGTTGTAAGCTTATTGTTCCAATATTTTATAAACTCAAAAAGGTCTACAGGAGAAATATTTCTTGGCAATATACTTTCATTTTTTTTCCCACGTTCTACTTATTCTACTCAATCATTGTGCCAGTATTGATACCAGTTTCCCAGTTAACAATCTGTCATATCGGATACTAGTAATTCAAAGTTTCCAGAAATTCCAATACTTTTCCAGGGAACAGGCAATTAATTTCATTATATTCTCAAATTCTTGACTGAACTAAAGTGGTACGAGAAAGGTTTTGAAAGAAAGAACACGTTAAAATATTTACTTACCCACTAGCATCTCAAAAAGGAAAACACCTACTGACCACCAATCACATTCTCGCCCATAGTAACCATCACCCCCTTGTGATTTCAGAACCTCAGGTGATATATAATCAGGTGTTCCAACTGCTGTATCACAGTGCACCATGCCTGTCTGGGTAAATATAAGATATAAAGAAAAACAGATCAGTGTAAAAACACATACATATAAATGCAACTAATTCATTTATTATTAGACACATGTTGACTACATATTGCTACCAACAGAACTTAACTGCTGACATGGCTTTGGGATACAGGGAATACATTATGAAATGCATAAAAATATCTGGATTATGGGAGATAACTCAAAAATACAGGAGGCTCCATCAATGAAAGAAAACGTGATAAACTCCACAGAGATTCCATGCAAATCAACAATTTTGTTTCTTTTTCTTATTTCTTATATTAAAAACTAGTCATAAGTACAAAATGTGGTCTTAAGGCACCTGGCCTGGGGAAAACAAAAGAATCATTAGAGAAAGAAAGCTTTCATATTCCCAAAATAAACTGAAGCAATTACGATGACAAAGGGCCCCAGTTGAATATAAAGAAAGGGCTATTACATTATCAAGAAAAAAATGAAGAAATAAACCAAATGTTTAAATTAAAATAACTTAAAAGTTTCAAAGCTACACCTCCAAGCTACATATTTAGAAACATGCAGCTGTGGCATCAATATATTTGGCAAAATGATTTTTAAAAATGTTTATCTGTGTTTAGCTTCAGTAGGTAATAAGTAATCCTTATCTGATATCTTTTTGATGAGGATAATAACCATCATGGTTGTGTGTGTGTATGATGTGTATGTGTGCATGCTACAAAATAAATCACTATAGTAGGATAGTGCTACATAATACTCCTTCACCTCCAGCTCTATCCAACTTGCAATGATTTTACAGATTAATTTAAATGGCCTTTATTTCCTTTATCTGCCCAATAAAGCATGTGTTACCCACACTCCTCATCCAAAAGCTATAAAAACTACCAAAATATTAAGTATTATGACCATCTTGGGAAAAGGAAGGTCAATGTATTCTGTAAACATAATTTATGTAAATGTTTTTATTTGTGCTACAAAACACGTTAAACATGGGATGTTAATTTCAAAAACAACCTTTTCATTCAATCACAAACTGGCAGAAATAACTCAATGATTTTCCCAAGTCTATAGCAAATACAGAAGTCATTTTCATTTAGATACAAATTAAAAAATAAATTTTATAGAAATAATTGAGCAAACTATGGGAGTCAGGCTTTGTGTGGATTATTACAAAAAATGAATGATGAACAAGACAGTGCCTGACTTCAAAAAGCAGGAGATGCAATTAATTTTTATCATGGACTATCCTATAATTTAGACTTTTGTTGGGAGAAAGATTAAGAGATACTTAATGGGGTAAAGAAAATTTCTTCATTTGACATGTAGCCATAGAAATTAGACTTCAAAAAAAAGAAGTATTTGGGAAGGATGTGGCTAACTGAATGCACAGAACATTGATGGTTTGAGAAGTTCTGTTCTAGAGATTTTAATCTTGAAAGTAAGCCACATGGCTGACCTGAGACCAAGGTGGATAACAATGAGCTGAAAGCTATGGTGGAAGCGAATACATCTCAACCTATGTGTGAATTAGCAGCAGGGTTTGATGTTACTATTCCAACAACATTGGGCCATTTGAAACAAATCAGCAAGGTAAAGAAGCTGGAAAGATGGCTTCTGCATGAATTAAATGAGCGTCAGAAGAGAAATCATTTTGAAACTTGCCTTTCTTTGTTGTCATGACATAAAGGTGAACCATTTCTACACTGTATTGTTACGTGGGATGAAAAATGGATTCTTCTGACAATCGCAGGCATTCAGCACAATGGTCAGACAAAGGTGAAGTGCCAAAAGACAGTCCAAAACCAAATATTTGTCAAGAAAGCCCTAATGGTGTCTGTTTGGTGGCCCAGCGCTGGTATTATCCACTAGAGCTTTCTTAAACCTGGTCAGTTGATTATAGCAGTGTCTACCACAACCAATTGGACAAAACAAGGATGCAAGTAAGCAGCCAAGATTAGTCAATAGAGACAGGCCAATCCTCTCACAAGACAATGCTCAACCACACGTCACATAAACAACACTGCTCAAACTACAGAGACTGGACTTGGAAAATTTCTGTCATCCACCACATTCACCAGACCTTGCACCAACTGACTACTACCACAGAAAATTTCTGTCATCCACCATATTCACCAGACCTTGCACCAACTGACTACCACTTCTTCCAGGCTTTGGACCACTTCTTGCAAGGAAACTTATTCAATTCTCAACAGACTGTTGAGAAACCCAGAAAATTGTGTCACCCATGATTTGTCAATAATAGAACTTAATGAGACACCATTACTTTTAACTGTGACAGTAACAAATTATTTTAGTCCTTATAAGTTGTAATTTTATAGTTATATTTTATTTTTGTTTTTATCCAAGGCATAAAATCTTATAGGAAGCCAGGACAGCTGAAAAATGATTCAAGCATCTACGTCTATGTGAATAGATAAAGGGTCAGCAAATTTTTTTCTATACAGGGACAGATTGCAAATGTTTTGGCTTTATGGGACACATAGGGTCTCTGTCACATATTTTTCTTCTTTTTATAAACAACCCTTTAGAAATGTAAGAATCATTTTTAGCACATTAGCTGTACAAACCAAGCCACAGGCCAGATTTGGCCCTTATGTTCTAGTTTGCCAATTCCTTCTATAGGGAAATGAGAATGAAACTATAAACATTTCTAATGGCTTCAGTGCAGCAACAATAATCAAAGAAGGTAAATGAAGCAATGAATCTGAAACATAATTAACATTATTCATATTAATAACTAATATAAAATTATCAATTCTATATACTATAGTTTTTAAGAAAAAACTTTTTTTTTTTTGTGAGACAGAGCCTGGCGCTGTTGCCTGGGCTAAAGTGCCATGGCGTCAGCCTAGCTCACAGCAACCTCAAATTCCTGGGCTCAAGTGATTCTACTGCCTCAAGCTGGGACTACAGGCATGTGCCACCATGATCAGCTAATTTTTTCTCTACATATTTTTAGTTGTCTAGCTAATTTCTTACTATTTTTAGTAGAGATAGGATCTTGCTCTTGCTCAGGCTGGTCTCAAACTCCTGAGCTCAAACAATCCGCCCACCTTGGCCTCCCAGAGTGCTAGGATTACAGGCATGAGCCACCACGCCTGGCCAAGAAAAAACTTTTGTTCTTCAAATTATATAATCATCCTCATTATTACTATTGTTTGAAGAATGGAGGTTTGGGGTAAAAAATCGGCATTTTTAAAGTTCAGTTTTTAACAAATCTGACTATATCAAAATGAAAGATTTCTATTTAAACAAAGGCATAGCGGGGTAGCAGACTGGAGATGTTAAGCAATATCTGTGGAATCACTGTCTAGATTATACAAGAAAGCACTGTACATCAAGAAGAAGCCAATTTTTAAAAAGATACACAAAGTCAAAAGATAAAAGATATACACAGGTAATTCACAAAAGAGAAATGACTGACAAGTATATGAAGAGAGGTTTGTTATCATTAGTTATAAGATAAACACAATTTTGAAAAAATACTACTGTAAACCAATGGAACTGGTAACATTTAGAGAGCTGAATAATAAGAAGGGATAGTGAGAATACGGGAAGACAGTGTCTCTCATGCACTACTGGTAAGAAGTTATAAACATTCATAGCCATTCTGGAGATAGGCAATTCCTTATTTATGTACTGTCTGATACAGTAGTTTCATTCTAAGTTTATACTTTGAGAAATCCTTGTCGGGATACACATGGGACATATGAAGATGGCAGAGACAATATTGTTGGTAGCAGGGAGCTGGAGGTGACCAGAAATCCAACACCAGAGGAATAATAAACCGATACATAGATACTAATGGCATACTAAGCAGCAGAAACAAAGCAATGAACTAATTTATATTTATCAGGGATATATATAAAAACAATGCTGAGTAACAAAGTAAACAAAATGGCATCTATACCAATATATTGTTTATACAAATGAAGAACATGTATGTATATTATACTAACACTCTGCAAAAGCATGTGGTAAACACATTATATTGGTTATCTATTAAAGAGAGCAAAGAGAGAATAAGACAGAAATGGAAAAGAAGAAAATATAACTATTTGCACCTTAATTAAAAACAGTAAACAAAATTAGATAAACTATTTTTTTGCCTTATACAGAGACAATTTAGGATATTTTCAACAGCTGATTTTAGTATTTATTACATGCTCATAAAATTATTTTATAAATACCATACTGTATCCTGTTGCTCATATTCTCATACTCTACACCTTTTTTTCATAACCACCTTTACCCTCCCTTAAAATACATGGTGTGATTTATTTCTCTGCACTCCATCCCACCCCCAAAAGTTTTGGGTTTAATTAAAATTAGAATACATTAATGGAAGTACAATGCATAAACATCATATATTATGTACAATAAACATAAAAAGCCTAGCATTCTATTTGAAAATTATTTCATACTTCATTTTCATTAAAGATAACTTTCACTGTTAATCATTTCATACTATATTATGCTAAATACCACAAGAGGGAGCTTTGGTTATAATCAAATACTCCACATATTAAACACAGTAATGGTTGCAGAAGATAGTAACAGCCTCTACCAAGAAGACCAAAAAAGTAAAAAGATGTTAAGTTTTAGCTGGGTAGACTAAAATGGCCTATAAAGTATAGCACAGATTTTGAACAAGCAAAGGCATTATGACATTAGAAAAGTGATTAGTCAGGTTAGGATTACCACCAGAGCCTCAATGAACACGGAATGCTGATGAAAGTAGGATGACTAATAAAAGTAAAAGTCACAAAGGTGGCATGAATAAGTTGAGGTAAAGAGAAAAGAAAATTATCTTTATTTATAATAAAGGTCTTGACTAGATAACAAGAAATAGATTAGCTATATATACTGGAAGGTTATGAAAACCACACAAAACATGAAATATAGTTTGCTGTCAATATATATTAACATTTACAAGTGATCTCCTAGCTCCAACATGATCCTTCCCAATAAGGAATTACTGCCAGGACTTATAGTACAATTACAGAGAAAAAGGCAAGACACATAAATTTTTTAACCAAAATAAATCAGTATCATAATTAGCTATGAGGTTATTGTCACTGAACCTATTAATTATAATATAAATTGTTTGGCAGGTAAAGTATCACAATAGACGATGTCCCCAAATTTATTCTATATGGTTGATACAGACAGGGGTGGGGTAGAAGTAGTAATGTAAATTTTTTCCCTTATCTTACTTCCTTTTTAAAAGGAACACCGCAGAAATAACAATGGTGGTGGAAATACCCACGTACCATGATTTAGACTTTGCGTCCTACTTCTTTACCTATATCATTATACACATGAACCAGTTCTGACTGGTAGCAAATGCTTATCAACAGTCCATGAGGAAGATAACAAAAGACAGCTGAGTTTTTATTTCTCTTGGGTCCACCAAATCTGCCAATTAAGTACTCTATAGCTAGATGAATGAAATGTTTTAATCTGGCATTATCTTGTTTGAGTTATTACACCGGTAGAAAAATTAAATTTATCTTTGTTCGAAACCATGAAGTCCTAATTTTAGGTATTTCATATACTTTTGTTTCTCAAAAAACTAGCATTTTAAAAAATTTGCTTACTTACTTCATCCATCTTCATACATGTGCCAAAATCTGCTAATTTTAGATGTCCGTGTTTATCCAAGAGCATGTTGTCAGGCTTCACATCTCTATGTATTAAACCCATGGAGTGTATTGCATCCAGAGCAAGAACAACTTCAGCAGTATAAAATTTGGCCCATTTTTCAGGCACATCATAATTACTCATAAGGTTTACAAGGTCTCCACCAGGCATGTACTCCATTACCATGTACAGATACCTATCATCTTGAAAGGCATAAAAGAGCTGGAAAACAAAGGAGAAAAAATTAAAAAAAACCAAAACCATAAATAGAATAAAAATTAAAACTTACCATTACTACTGAAAAAGACAAACTATTTAATAACCAAAACTAAGTTAAATTTATGAAATCTTCTATTTTAGACTTGGATATGTGTAATGGAAAAACAGTATGAGACAAATTTTTATATAGGTACCTTACTGAAGCATAGATGAGTATGTCCCCTCTTGGTAAACCATTTAAATAGAAACATTTAAAACACAGAAACAGAAATGGAATGAGTAGCATAGAAGGTGATAACAAAAGAATTCATCGTAGTTTAAAAAATAACTAAACAAACTATTGCACATAACTCACATAAAAGAGAGCTGAGGAGGTAGGAGCAATTTAGAAAAATCTAAGAGATACCAGATTCAATGGATCGAGAAGAGGGAATAAGCCCCACACCAGTGGAAAGAATGAGTAAGAGGCAGCTATATTTGGAATAGGACTAACTCTTCTCTCCCTCCCCATCACCTTAATTTTGGTAAGCACCAAGAGGCATTGTTACCTGTACCTACACTACAGCAGGGGCATGGGACAAGAGAAATAAGAAACCACCCCAGGCTGCTTCTGGCCCCCAAGAGAAACAGAGAAACCACAAAGTCAGAAGAAAATGTATCTGTATATCCCACCAAACAACATGTCCCACCCTCCTGGAAGCAAGCAACGGAAACAACAGAAAAGGCTTCTACAGACAAACTGGGAAAAGATAGAACAAAACCAACAATCAACATTTGAGAAAAACCAACATCATGAAATAGAGGAAAGGTAATTCAAGAAATAAAATTAATACTCAAGGAAATGTTTAACAGGACAGCTTTAAATATGTAAAATCAATACCCTCAAAAGTGTTATAGATATAGCATCATTTAAGCAGGAGGCTGACACAAGTAAGAGATGAAACATAAACCAAGGTTAGAAAAGCCCCAGCACCTATCTAACAGCAGTGCTACAAAGACTAGAAGAAAAAGAAAAAATAAACAAAAATTTCTGGAAATGAATAAAGTTAAAAATCTAAGATTAAAGAGACCTCTAAATGAAACAGAGGGAAACCTTAGACAGCCAGTGCTAAATTTTCGTAAATCCAAGAGAAAAATCCTAAGTTTCCAAAATCACGCTCATACACAAAAACATAAAATTATATTGACAACGAAACTCTCAGCCAATATGCCAAATACAAAAGACAACATAACTGTATCTTCAAAGTTTTGAGGAAAAATAATTTTGATTCTACAATATGACAGACTAGAAAGCAAATGAGATGGCAAAAATTGTTCAGGGATACCGTTTGACAAAATAAATCCAAGTAAGAGGATTATGTGAGACATAAGAAATAGGGAAAAATAAAGAATTGAGAAAGACTTATTAAATATAATTACTGACACAAAATTACTTTTCTGATAGTCAAGCCAAAAATCACAATGATTTTAAAATGGAAGGTAGTGGATGCGGGGAAGGAAGAGATGAAAAGGCATTATAAAGCTGGTTATCAAATTGAGAAAAAGTATGTGTGCATCTATCAGTGTGTATGTATTTAACTCCAAATGATTAAAGAAAAGATGTAAATAAACAGAAGGACACCCATGTTCATAGATTGGAAGAGTCAATATTATCAAAATGGCAATTCTTCCCAAATCAATCAATATAGTCAAAGCAATCTCTATCTAAATCCTACTGGATCTTTTCCAGAAATCAACAAGCTGAACCTAAAATTTATTTGGAAATACAAAGAACCCAGATGAGTCAAAACAATCCTGAACAAGAACATAGTAGGAAGACTTATAATTCCCAATTTAAAAACTCACTATAAAACCATAATAATCCAGACAGTCTTAGTACTAGCATAAAAATAAACATATAAATCAATGGAACCCTTGTATCTATGGTCAATAAAATTTTCTGACAAAGGTGTCATCATACTTTAGTAGGGGAAAAGACAGTGTTTTCTAAAAAATGGTGCTTGAAAAATTTGATATTTACAGGCAAAAAGATGAATTTTTTAGACCCCTACTTCACACCATAGTCAAAAATAAATTCAAAATGGATCCCTAGGCCTAAATTTAAAAAGTTAAAATTACAAAAACCTTTGAAAAAAATGGAGAAAATCTTCATGAGCTTGGATTTGGTAAACATTTATTAGATGGAATACCAAAAACACAACTGACAAAATGAAAAACTGTAAAATTTTCTGGCTTCAAAAGATACCATTAATAAAATAAAGAGATAAGCCACAGGTTGGGAGGAAATATTTACAAGTGATATATATGACAAAGGGCTTATATCTAGAACATATGAACTCCTACAACTCAATAATAAGACAAAAAACCAATTTAAATAAAGGCAAAAGATGTGAATAGACATTTCACCAAAGAAGATACAGGAATGGCCAATAAACACATGAAAAGATGCTCCGCTACCATTAGTCCTTAGGGAAATGCAAATTAAAACCACAATGAGATACCACTTCACACCCAATCAGAATGGCTATATTAAAAGACAGAAAATATTGTGTTGGTGAGAACACAAAATGACACAGCCACTTTGGAAAACAGTTTGGTAATTTCCTCAAAAGTTAAACATAAATTTACCATGCAATCAAGGATTCTACTCCTATGTACCTACCTAAAAGAAATGAAATATATTTACCAAAGACTTGTATGTAAAAGTTCATAGCAGCATAGCAGCCAAAAGGTAGAAACAATTCAAATTTCCATTAGCTGGTAAACAGATAAACAAAATGAGGTATATCTATATATTCTGTTTCCATCCCATCTGGGTATACTGCAATACAAATCTGACACTAACCATCCAGAGTTGGCATCAGATCCTGTAAGTAAAAACCTCAGTCTTCCACAAGACTGCCCTCATTTCAGACATCAGCTGCACGATGGAGATCCCCAGGCCACCTACATTTCTGACTTACTGGCTACAAGTTCAGGGGTTCCCACAACCTCCTCAGGCTCAACAATTCACTAGGATGAGTCATACAACTCAGGAAAGCACTGTATTTATGATTATAGTTTTATTATAAAGGATACACAAAGGGTGAAGTGTGAAAGAGACTACAGAGCTTCTGTGCCCTCTTCCCATTTAATCAGAGTGTATTATCCTCCTGGCACTAGCACATCAATGTGTTCACCAACCAGGAAGCTCCACTGAGTGTCAATGTTCAAAGTTTTTACTGGGGCTTCATTACAGAGGCATGATTAATTAAATCATTGGCCAAGTGACTAAACTCAATCTCCAGGTCCCCACCCCACTTCTCCCAGGAGGTCTGGCGGCTGAAAGCCCAGTGCTCTAATTATGTACTTGGTCTTTCCAGTGATCCTGTAGCTATCAGGAGACCACTAGAGTCACCTCATTAGCATAACAAAGACACTCCTATCATTCAGGAAATTCCAGGAGCATTGATGCTTTGTGCCAGAAAAAGAGGACCAGATATATTCTTTATTATACCATACCACACAATAGAATACTATTCAACACTAAAAAGGAATGAAGGATGATAGATATTACAAAGTGAAATAAACTTCAAGAACAGTATGCTAAGGAAAAGGTACCAGATGTACAATACAACATATATAGTATGACTCCATTCATATGAAATGTTTAGAGAGAGCAAATCTATAGAGACAGAAAGCACATTAGTGGTTGCCTAGGGCTAGGGTAATTGGAAATGATGATAAATGGGTAATGAATGACCATTTTGGGATTGTGGAAATGTTCTAACATCGGATTGTAGTGATGGCTGCATAATTGCAAATTTCCTAAAAAATCACTGAATTATACACTTAAAACAGGTGAATTTTAAGGTATGCAAATTATACCTAAAAAGTTTATTATAAATGTAGAAAAAGGTTATATACCTCAATAAAGTTGTATAAAGTTGAGTTATACCTCAATAAAATTAATTTAAAAATCTAAATGTGCATGTTAAAATGGTAAACATAGCTACTAGAACACAAGAGAGATACTAATACTGTACATATTTTCCATCAGAGTAAAGGCAACTCTAAATCTACCCAAATATAGCTTAAAAATAAGCCTTCTAAGAATCAAATTGATCCACAAGTTAATAATGCAAAAGTCCTCTCTACCAGCAAATAAAATTTTGAAAATATGCCAATATTTATCTATTGAATTTAAAATCATACTAAAAAATATTTCTAAGACTTATATTATAGCATAATTTATATAAGAAAAATGAAAAGAGCTATTTCCAAAAAGAGTATAGTAACAATAAATTATGGGGACATTCATGTGATTAAATACAGAATAGTCATTAAAAAAATAAGAGTTGAGATTTGGAAAACCAAAATAATCCATTAAAATTGATTATAGGTACACCCCATGACTCATTGATTTCACTGCAAGGTAAATCCCTAAAACAAATGTTTGAACATATGAACCAAAATCCGTATGAAAGAATATTCATAGCAGCATTATTCATAATAGCCAAAAAGGAGAAACAAAAATGTCCATTAAATAATGAATGAACAAAATGTGGTATTTCCATATACAACAGAGTATTATTCAATTATAATAAGATATGAAGTACTGATATATACTATAATATGAATGAATGCTGAAAACACTAGGCTAGGTGAAAGATGTCACAAAAGACATACATACATATTATATGATCCTATTTGTATGAGATGTTCAGAACAGGCAAAGCCATAGAGATAGAAAGTAGATTAGTAGTTGACAGGGGCTGGCATCAGAGAAGATTAGGGAATAATTGTTAATTGGCTCAGGGTTTCTTTTGGGGGTGATAAAAATGTTCTAAAATTAGGTAGTGGTGATGGTTGTACAACTCTGTGAATATATTTTAAATCCCTGAATAATAAAACAAATAAAATCATAAAAATAAGTCACTTTGGTAAGCTTTCCCCAAAAGTTCAATATTCATGCATACAAATATAATGATGTGGCCAGGCATGGTGGCTCACGCCTGTAATCCTAGCACTCTGAGAGGCTGAGGCGGGCGGATCGCTCAAGGTCAGGAGTTCGAAACCAGCCTGAGCAAGAGCAAGACCCCATCTCTACTAAAAATAGAAAGAAATTAATTGGCCAACTAAAAATATATAGAAAAAAATTAGCCGGGCGTGGTGGTGCATGCCTGTAGTCCCAGCTACTCGTGAGGCTGAGGCAGAAGGATCACTTGAGCCCAGGAGTTTGAGGTTGCTGTGAGCTAGGATGATGCCACAGCACTCTAGCCCGGGCAACAGAGTGAGACTCTGTAGATAAACATATGACAGCCATGATGA
>CAUYRT010105877.1:0-36600 GCA_963574885.1 Lepilemur ruficaudatus | reverse complement strand
ACTCCTGGGCTCAAGCAATCCTTCTGCCTCACCCTCCCAAGTAGCTGGGACTACAGGCATGCGCCACCATGCCCGGCTAATTTTTTACATATATTTTTAGTTGTCCAATTAATTTCTTTCTATTTTTAGTAGAGATGAGGTCTCACTTTTGGTCAGGCTGGTTTCGAACTCCTGACCTTGAGCGATCCACCCGCCTCGGCCTCCCAGAGTGCTAGGATTACAGGTGTGAGCCACTGCGCCCGGCCTAGTAGTTCTCTTTTTCATCAATTCAAGTAACATTCTCAGGTACTCAATTTTACATTTGGCATGCTAATTTAACTGAAAAACTTATATCACAAACCCAGAGAATGATTCCTACAATACCAGCACATTTAAGACCATACAATTATGTTTTGGAAATGAAAAATTACAACATCCTCCTGAAATGAGGCAGAGCTACAGCTGACTTTAAAGAAGGTTTATTTAAGGACTGAAATTCAAGTACTGGGAGATATATGTGTGCATATATATGTGTATTTTAAAACATAGAAACATTATGGAAATGTGAAAAAGGATAAAAAATAAATTTTATAAATACTATCCATTTAAAAATGCTAACTAATTATGAACATTTATATATCTGTTAAGTCATTTGGAAACTATTTTAACATGTGAAATTTGTTATAATAAACCCTTTAGACTTTTAAGTTACTAAAATTAGAAGAAGCTAGGACATCCTGATTTTCACCGAAATTTTGTTTTTACATATATTTTTTTAATTTAAAATAATGCCTTCTCTCTCAGGATCTCTAAAAGAGTATGTTTTCAAAGGATAAAGTACTTAGATATAATTGAGTCATAATCATGGAATCTTTGGAAGAAGCAATTGTCAGTTCAAAATAATAAAAAGGTGTCGTATATGCGTAACAGCATTGCATAGCAAAAAGACTACTGATTTGCGAAAAGAGAAAAATAGCCTCCACATTCTCACTGTCATTATCTATATGGCCTAGAGAAAATCATATATTGTCCAGAATTTAATTTTTTTCATTACTATCAAAAATAAGAATAAATTGCTTCTACAAATTGAACTGTTTAAAATAAATAAAGATGTTTTCTCATCTTTAAAATGGGATTTTTATTATAATAATATTATTGCTTTACTGAGTTCTTTCAAGCATAGCACTATAGAAAAGCAGGGTGCAAATTACTTAGCTAACACAGAGTTTTTCCATAATTCATCCTTAGCTGGTGAAACTGATTTCCTTTTATCCTGGAGAGCAGTGAATGAACTGGAAACAGACAAGGGGGAAAAAAAGCCATGCTTAGTTGACTTTTGAAAAGCAAACTATATAGTGCTAGATATTAGTGAAAACTCATGTTCTAGGTAGTGTTTCTCAGAAAGGAGGTCAAAGAGATGTTTTCAGAGTCCAGAGGTCTGGAAACTGACACAACAGAGAGACAAAGTGCTGTACAAGGACAGTGCCTCTAATTAACACAAGTACAGAGATCCTCCACTGCTTCCGTGTATGGTCACAAAGTAAGAAAGAGAGTCTTATGACATCTGTAACCTGTGTGTCCTAGAAAAGGCTTAAGAAAGAAAAACATATTTTCAGTAATAGTTGAAAAAAATTATTTTTAACATGCTGAAGGAATTTTTAAAAATCAAAGACACTATAAAAAAGACACCTGCACTCAAATGTTTATAGCAGCACAATTCACAATTGCAAAGTTGTGGGAAACAACCCAAGCGCCCAACCCTACATGTGTAGATTAATAAAATGTGGTGTATGTATACCATGGAGTACTATTCAGCTATAAGAAACAATGGTGATGTAGCACTTCTTGTATTTTCCTGGATAGACCTGAAACCCATTCTACTAAGTGAAGCATCCCAACAATGGATAAACAAGCACCACAAGTACTCACCAGCAAATTGGTTTCACTGATCAACACCTAAGTGGAAATACAGGAACAACATTTATGGGGTGTCAGGCAGATGCGGGGGAGGAGGGGATGGGTATATACATACATAATGAGTGTGATGCGCACCATCTGGGGGATGGACACGCTTGAAGCTCTGACTCTGGGGAGAAAGGGGGGAAAGGCAACACACATAACCTAAACATTTGTACCCCCATAATATGCTGAAATAAAAAATAAATAAATAAAAATATTGCTATGGAAAAAAATTTAAACATTGATAGCATTTTATTAAATTATAAATTAAATTTGAATATGTTTGATTTATCTATTTTAAACAAATGTGCACATATTTCAAGTAAATTTAAAAAGTTTCATAATTTAAAGTGAAAGTTTCTATTATTGAATTTCATGTTTGCCAAATACAAAATCAAATATCAAATTGACTAAGGCTATTTGAGTGTAGGAGAAGGTTGAGGGGAAGGACTATCACTTAGTTCCAAAAATAAATTTATTTATGAATATATATGTATGCATGTATATATAGATGTGTAATACACACATACATACATACTTGTACAAGTAAGATAGCAATTCAATTTGTTCCGGGAAATTAGAGATTAACCAATCAATGTGTTTAAATTTATTAAGTTTCAAAAGGCCATTGATAAGAAGTAGTTCCTAGTTAAATTAATCACTCCTTAGTACTTTAAATTAAAAAACTGATGAATTCTTGCCTGAAGTACTAAAATTAGGAGAACTTTGAGAGGAAGAAATAAAATATTTAAAGGATATAGAACACAACTGATAAACAAGTAAATTTAAAAAGAAATGGAGAGGTGTTAAGTCAAGATTAAGTCAAGAAAGATTAGTCGAGAAAACTGTGTCTGGAGGGTATTCAATGCTTATCAACACTGTGAATGGATTTTTTTTAATTTTCGATGTTTAACACACAAGAAATATAAGGAAATACAAGAAAATATAAAGAAGGAGGTTTTGGTTCAACACGTTTCCTTTGGGTAACAATAAATTAAATAATAGCTACTTAGCTCTAGTTGAGGTGTTTTTCCTCCTGTAAGCAGAACAAAATTAGAATGATATTTCTAAATATACAGATCTGATTTTCCATTCTCCTGCTTTGATTCCTTCATGCTTCTATTCTTCAGCACTGCTTGTCTCTCTGCCTCTAAAGCTCCTTCTCATATTAAGCAAGCAGTACAGTGGTCCACTCCCCCAGAAGGATGTTCACTCATTTCTCTATAAGTTTCCGTAAATCATTTGACACATTATTTGAAGTTATTTATTTATGCATGCTATCACTGTACTAAATTGAAGGATTCTCAAAAGCTGTGCCTTCTGTATGATTTCAATCCTAAGACTGGCACACACTGGGCACTCAAGAAATAATTAAGTGATTGATGAATCACTAAATAGGTAGATGGAAGTACTAACAATAAAGGGCTAGTGATGAAAACCTTTCATCTTTTTGTCTCTGAAATTTTAGTAAACACTGCTTTAAAAGAAAAATCTATTATGGTATATAGACATTTTATCTTTGTATTATTTCCAACATCCCTCTGTAAACACAACACGCACACACACATACATGCACGCATACATCTTGATACATGTATATAGGCATGCCCAAATATTTCAAGTTAAAATATAAACTCCATTAGTTTCAATTTCACATATTTAAAATTTTATTATTTGTACAGGGATAGGTATGACTTGAATTTATTACTGATTGATTCAAAATCTAAAAATGGGGGTATAGAAACACAACAGATTTTTGTATGTTGATTTTGTAACCTGCAACTTTACTAAATTTGTTTATTAGTTCTAATAGGATTTTTATGGAGTCTTTAGGTTTTCTATATACTTAATATAAGATCTACAAACAGGGAGAATTTTACTTCTTTCCAATTTACATTTCTTCTGTTTCTTTTTCTTGCTTAACTGTTCTGGCCATGACTTCCACTACTATGTATTAGGTTATGAAGCATGGAATGTCTGATTTCTTAAAGTATTAAATACTAAGTTTGACAGTTGATATCTCTGGCATTTCACTTTGACACTTCTTGGTGGGTTTTGTTTTTGTTTTGTTTTTTTTTTCTTGTGTTAGGAAGGTACATCCTCATTCTTTCAAATGCACATTTTGGCTTGTGATTATCTTTCAAATTTTTATAGAATAATTTTTGTGAAACTCTGGGTAAGTCAAAAATTCATGTTATTTTTGAATATGAGTTCTGTCGTGGAACCAATGCAGTGTGCACAGCTTGAAATATCAACAAAGTGTTGGGGAAGGATATGGTTAATAAATGCACAGTATGTTGA
Source organism: Lepilemur ruficaudatus (assembly GCA_963574885.1). Lineage (NCBI taxonomy): Eukaryota > Metazoa > Chordata > Mammalia > Primates > Lepilemuridae > Lepilemur > Lepilemur ruficaudatus. Next base: position 32,361 of record CAUYRT010105877.1, on the reverse strand, counting down.
TGGTTTGAGAAGTTCCATTCTGGTGATTTTAATCTTGAAATTATGCATGACCTGAGACCAAGGTGGATCATGACCAGATGAAAACTGTAATAGAAGCAAATCCATCTCAACTTACACATGAATCAGCAGCAAGGTTTGACGTTACTATTCCAGCAGTATCAGACCATTTGACACAAATGGGCAAGGTAAAGAAGCTGGATAGACGGGTTCCGCATGAGTTAAATGAGCATCAGAAGAGAAATTGTCTAGAAGCTTGCCTCCTTTGCTGCCATGACATAAAGGTGAACCATTTCTACACTGTATTGTTACATGTGACAAAAGTGGATTCTTTTTGACAATTTCCAAGTGTTCAGCACAATGGTTGGATAAAGATGAAGTGCCAAAACATAGTTAAAAACTGAATATTCTTAAAAAAGAAAAACAAAAAAAAAGCTAATGGTATCTGTTTGGTAGTCCAGCACTGGTATTATCCACTACAGTTTCATAAAACCTGGTCAGTTGATTACAGGGGATGTCCATTGCAATCAATCGGATGAAATGATGAGGATGCCTGTCATTAAGCAGCCGAGACTGGTCAATAGAGACAGGCCAATCCTCTTGCAGGACCATATGCTGCAAAAAACAATGCCGCTCAAACTACAGAAGCTCAACTTGGAAACTCTCTGTCATCTACCATATTCACCAGCCCTGGCACCAACTGACTACCACTTCTTCCAGGCCTTTGGACCACTTCTGCAAGGAAAAATATTCAATTCTCAACAAGCTGTGAAAAACACCTGTCATGATTTCATTGCCACTCGCTCTCCAGGCTTCTTGTTCCCAATCTTAGAGGAAAAGCTTTCAGTTTTTCATTGTTGTTGAATATAACTTAACACAATGAGCTATCTGAAGAGGAGATTAGGGAAGTTATCCCATTTAAATAGCACCAAAAATAATAAAATACCTAGAAATAACTTAACTAAGGAGATGAGCGACTTGTAGCTGAAAACCACAAATCATTGATTTAAAAATATTAAACAAGACACAAATAAATGGAAAAAAATCCCATGTTTATTGGAAGACTTAATATTGTTAAAATATTCACACCTCCCAAAACTATCTATAGATTTAATGCAATTCCTATTATAATCACAATAACATTACAGTAAACACAGTAACATTTACAGTAGTAGAAAAAAATTACCCAAAATTCATATGGAACCACAAAGACTCCAAATAGTCAATATAATCTTGAGAAAAAACAAAGCTAGTGGCATTTAAAATATATTACAAAACTATAATATTCAAAAGGATGATACTAGCATAAAGACAGTCATATAGATAAACGGAACAGAATAGAGAACCCAGAAATAAAACCACCCATGTATGGTCAACTTATCTTTGACAAGAGTGCTAAGAATATACAACAGAAAAAGGGTAGTTTCTTCAAAAAATGGTGAAGGGAAAACAATATCCACATGCAAAAAAGTGAAATTATACCCTCATCTTAAACCATACCCAAAAATCTATGCAAAATAGATTAAAAATTTAAATGTAACACTCAAAACTGTTAAACTCCAAGAAGAAAATATAGGAGAAAAGCTTCATAATCTTAGTCTTGGCAATGATGTTACAGATATGACACTAAAGGCACAGGCAATAAAAACAAAAAATAAACAAATGAGGACACATCAGACTAAAAAGCTTCTGCAAAGCCAAGGAAATAATCACCAATGAGTGAAAAAAGATCCTATTGAATGGGAGAAAATATTGCAAAACAAATATCTGATGAGGGATAATCTTCAAAATATAAAAGAACTCCTAAAATTCAATATCAAAAAAACAAATAACCCAACCAAAAAATGTGAAAAGGACTTGAACAGACATTTTACCACAGAAGACATGCAAATGGCCAACAGATAAATGAAAAGGTGCTCAGCATCATTAATCATCAGAAAAATACAAATCAAAACCACAATGCAATATTAACTCACACCTGTTAGGATGGCTATTATCAAAAGACAAAAGGCAATAGGTATTGAGCAAGATGTGGAGAAATTGGTACCTTTGTACAACTGTTGATGGTAATACAAAATGGTACACCCTTTATGAAAAACAGCACAGAGATTCTTCAAAAAATAAAAATAAAACTACTGTATTATTCAGCAATCCCACTTCTGGGTATTTATCCAAAATAATTGAAATCAGGATCTCGAAGAAATATCAGCACTCCTGTGTACATAGCAGCACTATTTCCTAGTTACGCTTGCTAAGATGTGGACCTGCATGTCCACTGACAGATGAGTGGGTAAAGAAAATGTGGTATATACTTTTAAAAATAAGCTTTAAAAAAGGAAGAAATTCTGCAATATGTGATAACATGAATGAAACTTGAGGACATTATACTAAATGAAATAAGACAGTCACAGAAAGACAAATATTAACGTTGGTGCAAAAGTAATTGTGGTTTTAGCACTGTTGAAGTTTGCCCTTTGATATTGGAATACGTTCTTAAATAAATGTGATTAAGTTATATATCATTTTAATGCACATTTCTCACTTTATGGTTTTTTGCTAATGACTTATTGCTTGCTGTTTATTTTATATTTCTTTTAGACTATGAATATGATGTTAGACAAAAAGCAAATTTGAGTGATTTTCTTATTCAAGTTCAAAATGGGTGTAAAGCAGCCAAGAAAACTCTGCAACATCAACAATGCATTTGCCCCAGGTACTGCTAAGGAACATACAGTGCAGTGGTGGTTCAAGAAGTTTTGCAAAGGAGATAAGAGCCTTGAAGATAAGGAGCTCAGTGGCCTGGCTGGCCATTGACCAAATGAGAGTAATCATCGAAACTGATGCTCTTAAAACTACAGAAGTTGCTGAAGACTCCAACGTTGACCATTCTACAGTCGTTCTGCATTTGAAACAAATTGGAAAGGTGGAAAAGCTCGATAAGTGGGTGCCTCAAGAGCTGACCAAAAATCAAAAATATGATTGTTTTTAAGTGTCATCTTCTCATCTGTAACAGTGAACCATTTCTCAATCCAATTGTGACGTGCAAGCAAAAATGGATTTTACTTGACAACCAGTGATGACCAGCTCAGTGATTGGACCAAGAAGCCCCAAAGCACTTCCCAAAACCAAATTTGCACCAAAAAAAGGTCATGGTCACTGGTGGTGTGCTGCCAGTCTCATCCACTACAGCTTTCTGAATCCCAGTGAAACCATTACATCTGAGAAGCCTGCTCAGCAAATTGGTTAGATGCACCCAAAACTGCAACACCTGCAGCCAGTATTGGTCAAGAGAAAGGGCCCAACTCTCCAGACAACACCCGACCCACAATCAATGCTTCAAAAGTTGAATGAATTGGGCTACAAAGTTTTGCCTCATCCACCATATTCACCTGACCTCTCACCACCCCACTACCACTTCTTCAAGCATCTCAACAACTTTTTGCAGGGAAAACGCTTCCACAACCAGCAGGATGTAGAAAATGCTTTCCAAGAGTTCCTCAAATCCTGAAGCATGGATTGTTATGTTACAGGAATAAACAAACTTATTTCTCATTGGCAAAAATGTGTTGATTATAATGGTTCCTATTTTGATTAATAAAGTTGTGTTTGAGCCTAGTTATAATGATTTAAAATTCATGGTCCAAAATTTAAAATTCACTGCAATCACTTTTGCACCAATCTAATACTTCATAATTCCATTTATATGAGGTATCAAATAATACTCAGAATCAGGGAGTAGAATTATGTTTGCCAGGGGCTGGTAAGAGGGGTAAATAGGAAGTTTAAACAACAGGAAGTTGATTTAATCAATAGGAAGTTTAATCAACTTAGTAGTAACCAACAGGCATACAGTTTCAGTAAGGCAAGGTAAGTGAGCTCTGGAGATTTGCTGTACAACATTGTACCTACAGTCAACAATAATGTATCGTACACTTAAAAGTTTGTTAAAAGGGCAGATCTCATATTAAGTGTACTTACTACAATTTAAAAAGTCTCATCTAAAATCATGAAACATTACTTGTTAAAGCCAAAATGTACTTTATATGAAGGGATACACCTTTTTTAAAATCTCATTTCATCATTACAAAAGTAATCTAACCAACCAGAGATAAGAATTGTAAACATTTTGGTAAACTGCTTTCCAGGGAAAGAATATATGTGTTTATTAAATCTTAAAAACCATCCTCTATTCCTAGGAAAAAACTTCTATTTCCCAATTTAATTTTTTAAATAAAAATAAAAATGAAGGACATATAAGCTCTTCCTTAAAAGCATAAATCTACTCTTTGTCAATGAAGAGATGAGACTAGATAATAAACAAGGGTCCTTTGAATTCTCATTTTAAACAATTGTTTCCACGAAGGTAAACTTCTATTAAGTCAAATTTTCATTAAGATTGGAAACACTTATCTTTTCCAAGAGAATAGGGTTTTAAAATGAAGTGAAATTAAAAAAAAAAGATAGCATAGTTGATTAAATATGATGGACTTCTCCAGACATGTTATAGTGATTATTTTTTGTTTTTAATTAACTTGAATGAATTATATATATTACATAGCTTAGCCTTGGTGGGGAGGGAAGTACTCAATGCACCTTCCTGCTGACAAAGCTCACCTGGGCTATTTCAATAATCTAGAATAGGCAGACAACTTCTGCACAGGAAGTAAGTGACAAAGAAACTTTGGGGTAATGCTAGCAAACAGCACTAACTTGAGCAAACATGTAACAAAACAAGAATTCTTTATAAAATCCAATGAGCCATGCTTTAAAAGCGCCTGGTATTCCCTGAGAAACATTCACAGTCAATTAAAAAGCAGCCACATCATGTTCTAAGAGATAATGGAAAAGGAATTTCCTGTCATAATGGGGGAGATGAGGCAACAAAAGCAGCCGAATTGACACTATTTTGACAGCACAATGAAAACAAAACAATCTTGTATTTGTATCATGCTATATATTCTGATTGCATGGATTCTCACTGTCCAGCTTTCCAATGGATTTTAACTTTTAAGTATTTTTAAAAAATGTCCTGATGTAGGCAAAGAATATTTTTCAGGTATTTAAAACTTTTTCAAAAACAGAACATATATAATAATACTTCTTCAAAAACTCAAAATCTTCACCATTGTGGCATGACATGGCATTTACTTCAGAATGAATAAAGCCTACTAGACTTTAAAAATAAACGTTCAAACTACATTTACCTAACTATATCTGATTAAACGCAATAAATGTTTTGTGTGCCTTTTGTTCACCTTCCAACTGACTACTATACACTCAAGCGCTCACTGGCCTGTGCCTTACCTTCATAAAGGGCAAATCCTGCCTCTGAATTATCACAGACAGTCTCCTTTTCCAGGACATAGAACACAAAGCTCACAAATTGATATAGGTGAATTACAGCTGTGACTGATGCCAAGTTTCTGATTGTCAGTCCATCTCTTCTATCTCAAGACTCAAAAAGCACAAAATTGCTAAGAACTGAAAGGATGTGCCAATTGAGTGGTGAAACTCAGCGTCTAGCCTTGTGATTTGTTGTAATCAATCTTGAGATGAGAATAGGTGGCTGTCCTATACTTTACTTATTCCAGTCACCTTAGCTAACCTCTGGTTGAAATTTCACTTTTGTTTAAAACTGCTTACTTCGTATATAATTTATATACTATAGATATCACACATTTAGAATGCACAATTCAATGGTTTTTAGAATATTTACAAAGTTGCATAATCATCACCATAATCTAACTGTAGAACATTTTTATCACCTCAAAAGGGCCACATTACTCCCACCCAAAGGAAGAATAGAAGAAAGAAGGGGAAAAAGAGGAAAAGAGTGTGGGACAAGGGAAGGGAAGGCGAGACAGGGGAAAGTAGGAGAAAAGAGAGAGGAAGGAAGGGAGAAAATTGCATAGGAAGAATTTTAAAGAGGGAAATAATGCTTAAAAAATAAAAAAAAAAGAAATGCTGGAAAGATAAATTTGACAAAATTTTTAAAGTATACTTCCCACTTTATTTTACATGATATCTTTCCTTCTTTTTTCATGGGTTAAAAAAAAATTCTTGTATTAATTAGTCACAGAATGGGCAAAAGATTCACAGCAAAGGGAGTTTTGTAAATCAACAGTGTTTCTCTAACAGAGCACTGGGGCATCTTGGTTAGCTTTATCCCTTTGCAAACAATGGAATCAATTTTTAACTGGGAAAGACTGGACTCAGTACATGTTACCTTGAGGCTGCAATCCCCAACCCCTAAGCTGGGCCAGGTATGGGGGTTGCAGCCTGTTGGGAACCAGACAGTGCATCACCACCTGAGCTCTGTTCCCAGCCTTGCGCCTGGTTAGTGGAAACATTGTCTCCCATGAAACTTGGCGGGGATGCTGCACAGCAGGAGGTGAGCGGAGTAGGTCTAAGCTTCATGTGTATTTACAGCAGCTCCCGGGCATCACCTCCTTCCACCAAGCCCTGCCCAGACCTGTCCATCTGTGGAAAAATTGTCTTCTGTGAAACTGGTCCCTGGTGCCAAAAAGGTTGGCGACCTCTGCTTTGAGGCCTTTTTCAAATAATTAAAGTATTTTCCTTTCATTTTTAACACTCAGTTTCAGGACTCAACTGATATATGCTTTCAGGTCTTAATAATCTTGTGCTTTTAGTCCTGCGATGGAAAAAGATGGACAATCAGAAACTTGGCATCAGTTGCAACTTTAATTCACCTATGCTCACCTAGTTCTTCTTTCCTAAGGACATACTCCAGGTTCTTCTATTCTTTGTGTTTCCAACTGCAAACTTTTTAAAAAATTTTATTTACATTGACAAAGAATTTGGACAGATTTAACATTTCCCCCAAACTTACTTATTTTTTGAAATTTGCTAGGGCAGCAGAGTGACACATACTCCAAATTATCATGGGACTCTTCAAAAAACCAATTCCCCCACATTACCATTAAACTTTTCAGTATCTGAGCTACATTTCACAGACAGATATATACAGCCCTGCAGTCTTCTGAGATAAAGTTACTTTACTGCTTAGATGAAATCGATTTCATCAGAGATCATTCTACCTAGCCTTGAGATATAGAAGCATTCTATATATAAGATTCATTGTATAATCTAAAAAAAGTCCCCCAAATGTGCCTTTTACTCTTAAACTCTTATCTGTGAAATATATAATTTTCTTAAATTTACTCCTTTCTATATCAATGGCACCAAAGGACTATATGCAGAAAACTAGCAGTATCATATTAATCTATAGAGGAATCTTAGTTATTTGTAAACTAATTCTGGGACTGTGAAATGAACCCAATGAAGCTTGTTTAAGTTCTTAAATACTGCTATACATCATCTTTACACACTGCATTCTAACTTCTTAACACATTCTACATGGAAACATATTTATGCTTGATATAACATTATTCCATAAAGCCATAAATTAGAATTTGATACAAAGGAGTTTAAAGGATGCTCAGACACTACCTATTCACTTTGTTAGAATCCCATTTTATAATTATAAAATAGCCTGCAAATTAATTCCACTTGAGAAATTATAAATTACTGTAATTATGTAAAGTTTGTTTTTTGAAGAGACCAGAACTATTTCTATCATTGTGTGATTAAAATTTTTATATAGATTCAATACTACAGAAATTAAAATTATCTTCCTGTCACAGAAGTTTTGTAGAATAGAATAATTATAAGTCCCTGTATTACACAAACTCCTTTTAATGATTAGTGGTGTTGAGTTCACAGGGAAATTGCCAAGCTACTGACATATTAGCCTTTCCAGCTTCAGCATTTTTTCAGCACTTTGGGAGGGTGAGCATCTTATCTTTCAAATCCTTCACTTAGTTCTTAGTAAATTGGGCTCTAAAAAACACACAACTTAAGCTTTTTATTTCCAATGAAGATTACTGAAGTGTTGTAACTTAGAATAAGTAGCTGCTGGCTAGGATAATATTAATAAGTAATAGAAATAATTTGTCAAATGTTTACACAGCTGTAGTCAATATTCCAATCAAAAGAAGTATTCATGTAGCTTCTGTGTAAAGAATGTGAAAAAAAAATGTCAGCAAAGTAGACATGTAATAAAAACTGGTCACCAACTAGGAATATATGAAAATCAATCAAGCATTCGAACAAAACACATTTTCCTTGCAAAATAACACCAACTTTATTTTAATCCATTAAAATAAATTTAATTTTTAACAGACAAATTAGAATATGGATATCACTTAGTGAATATAGTAACCCACTTATACAGAAGGAGTAAGCTTGTTTTCTCAATAAATAACTCACCTTTAAAATTGGTGAGAGATGTATCTTTCAATCTTTATTTAAACATTACTTACCGAGAATTTATATCGTGACTGACATTATAATACGACTGAATAAGACAGAAATAACTTATGCCCCCATGGAGCTTACATACTATCAGGAAAGACAGATATTGGGGAAAAATAATTGCACACATAGTGAAAACTAGAAAAATTTCCTTAAAGAGATATAGGATATTGTGGGGGTATATTATAAGAGAATCTTAACTAGTATAAAAAATCAAGAAGAGCTTTCCTGAGGAAATAACGTTGAAGCCGCAACTCGAAGGATCTATGTAAAGAAATTTACCAAGTAGAAAGAACACGATGCACAAAGATTGATGATGGGAAAACATGCATTCAGAGGACTGAAAACAGAGCAATAAGGATGAAGAATAAAGAAAGAGAAAGGAGGGACAATAGATGTGGCTGAAGGAGACATGAGACAATGAAGAAATGTTTTGGCACATTAAGCCTTACAGTGGGAACCAACTCAAGTTAGCTGGGAGATATCAAATCTGCAGGTAAATTCACGTTAATATTATACATGCATATTTTTGAAGAGGATACTAGAAAAGTTAAAAAGCTACTTCTATAGTCAGGCAAAAGTTGATGGTAGAAAAACAAGTGTTTCTCAGAATGAAAAGAAGTCAAATGTATTATATTTCAGTTTAATGGACAGGATTTAGTGTCCGAAGACCATGTGGGTGGGAAGACAGACAAAGTAATCCCAGAATTATGGCTTTCGCAGAAGTGTGATGCCAGGTAGATCTGGCAAAGTGCACCAAGTTCTAGGAAACATGTATAGGTCTTCCAGTCAATAAAATGATTTCTTAACTTGACTCGATACAGTTTTCGATTGATTGTTAAATCATCTTTACTGTTTAGGAAGCTCAAGCCTTTTGTAAGAATTAAAAGATGGGCCGAAACCTTCCCCCATCTTCCTGCAGTTATGTGGCATTTTCCTTTCTCTCTTTCTCTCTCTTTTTTCTTTCTTTCTCTCTCGAAAAAGTATAATAAAATAAATTTAAGAAAAAAAAGAATTGAAAGATAATTTGTAATCCAAAGATTTAAAAGTGAAGAGTGAAAGCTGTCATGCTTTTGTATTTAAGTGTAGAATTGGGTCAATCATCAGTAAAAACAAGGAAATGTTATAAAATATTTATTAAAGATCAAAAAGCATAATATAATATTTAATTGTTTTGCCCATTGCCATCATTTTCTTATAAAATCAGATTATATAAATCTTTTTGAAATTTTTAATAAGCCTTTTGCACTTCTAGAGATTATATAAATCTTTAAATCTTGTTCCAATAATATGGTATCACTGCAGAAAGAAGATAAATGAAAATCAAAGTGAATTCTAAGAAGTTCTAAAAAGCAGATAGGAAATGGGCATAATTTGTTTGGAAGGCTGACTGAAAATTTTGTTGTAATAACTTGTGACTATAATATATTTAAACATCATAACATGGAGCAGCTCTTAACTATAGTTCATACCTGTTAGGTGTTTGAGGAGAGGAGTACAAATTATTCTGAGACTAAAACAAAAATAAATCACTTCAAGAGGAAAATGCTTCTTAGTATTGGAGGAGAATCATTGAATCACACAGGTTAATATATTATGCATAAATTGCTGTTCTGCTTCAAACCCAGCAATTCTACAAAGCCCTCTGACTTGAGTTGCCACAGAAAGTCCACAGAAAATATTTTAATACATACTTGCAGACCTATTGGCTGGAAAACATTATCAGCAACTATGGGCAGTAAAGTAGCTCCATCTTTTGTATTGCCAATGTTTTCATACAACTGGCTAATTCCATAAAAATAACAGAAACAATTCACAAAATGCAATCAATAAAACTGCTATAGATACAGAAAGATTATGCTTAAAATATTGATCTATGAATAACTTTTAAGAAAGACTCCAAACTTTATCCTTAATACAGCTGTTCTGGCAAAATGAAAACAGCAGTCCCCCATGAGGAGGAATGGACATGTGTTGAACTTTAAGGCATGCAGGAAAATGATCAAGTATTTGAAGAAAGAGATGGAGTTGGACAGAAAGAAGTCAGACAGAGAGAATGGCCCAGCTTCCCTCGTCTAAGGGTAGAAGTGAGGAGGGACTGGTAGTTAAACCCACAGTTACGGGAAGAACTTGACTTTGACACAGTTCATGATTCCTAGCATTGTGTATGGATAGCTCTGCTGGGTCTCCATTGTTCTGAATATATTCTTCTGCACGTGAATGTGCATTTAAAAGCGACAGAATGGTGGCATTGCCTGAAAGTCCACATTTCTACAGATTGGCCAGATTTGCTCATATAGGAGTGGCTGCATAGTAATTTAATGATTTCATTGCATTTGTCATTATTATGTTTTAAAAAATAAGAAAAATTGACAAGGAAATTACAATTTTTTAACTTACTCATTTATTCATAAATGACAAATACAATTATATATATTTATCATGTGTAACATGATACCAAGCTAATTAACATGCGTATTACCTCACATACTTAGTTTTTGTGATCAGAACACTGAAAATCAAAACATCCTCTAATTATAGGAAACTGAGGAGGAGGAGAAGGTTGCAATGATGCTGTTACACTGGAAAGTAAGCCCCAAAAGGGCAGGGGTTTTGTCTGCTTTGTTTCCCACTGAATCCACGATATCTGTAACAATGTCAGGCACATGGCAGTTGTTGAACAAATATTTACAGACTCACAGCAGCTGCTTAGAGAGGGGCTTGAATAATGTCTTCAAATGCCTGTATCTACATTCTAAACCTTGAGAGACGGAGGCAGGGAGAATCAAGACCAAGTATAGGAAGAAACCACATTTTAGACTGCACTCCTATGCAGCTGATACTGTTTCTAAAAATTTAAGCAATATGCATCATTCATAACATTTATTACAAAATAGTTTGAAAAAAAATGACCCATTTTCAATCAGAAGGGCCTGAGTTGAACTTTATTTTTAATGTTCTGTTTGCTGAATTGAGTTATTGGATACAGCATATAGGCAGCACTAAAGAAGTGGGGTTTCAAATTGTATGTTAAATAATATATGTTATTGTCTTTGTTCCTACATCACACTAAAGCATACCGACTCCTTACTGAAATAGCTTAATTCTTCACTCTGAAAACACTGATGAACTCCCATAAATTTACAAGTTGGAGCTACGGAATACAAAGGATTTTGAATCTCCTTAACATTATACCGAAGGCTGTCGGGGAAGAGGAAAAAAGATGCCCAATACCACTTCAACAGTAATATAAAAGGAATAGTTTGGAATGGGATATAAGATTATGACTAGAAATCTGTCCATCTTAGGAATAGGTTAAATAACCAAATAACATCATATCTAGGTTTTGTAATAGAAACAAGCCAGTATTAAAAAGCTAAAGCTCTACAGTATAACTTTGTAATAAAAACAATGAAAATATTTTGTTACTATCTGGAAACTTCCAAAGCTCAGGAAATAGAATGGCATTCTTTATGCCCTACCACACAGAGGACACCTGTCCCAGATATCTATTTCTAGATTACATAGCCAGTCATTCTAAAAGCCTAGCAACCTGGAATGTCATCTGCTATTTCTTAAAATTAATTCAATTTATTTCCTAACTGAGGGTGTGTGTGTGGGAGGGGGTGTAGAGTGGAGAGGAAAAGTTACACTCTTTTACTCCTTAGCATTCAAAGGCTTTACTTTCAATCAGAGTCTATTTTCTACAACAATGTTTATTCTATCTCTGAGAAGTGAGGATAAACAATGATATCCTCAAAGTCTGTACATGGAAAAAACTTTACTCCCTGGCGTTTGCCTACACTTATCAGAAAATAACTTGCTAAACGTTCTAGCCTGGCACCATAGCAAGCCTGGAGGCTCAGTCTGTGGGTACCATGCTGGAGTCTGAGGCCTGGGGGGCCTACCCAGCACTGGGCTTTACTGGGGTGGGCCTAGCACTGGGGTCCAAGACAAAGTCCAGTGCTCAGTTTGTGTCACTGTCCCAAGCAGAGGGTCCCTCTCTCCACACTATGCTGCCTAGGGTTTGAGGAAGGGTGACGCAGGTAATGTAAAACTGTTCCTCCTACTGCCTTCAGTGCATCTTCTCTTATTTCTGTGCTACACCCAGATGCTACAATCTCTCACCTGGTTTCCTTAGTTTTTGTGAAGGTATTTTCATGCATGGATACTTGTTTAAATTGATGTTTCTGTGGAGGGACAAGCACTGGAAAGCCTTATTTCTCCATCATGCTGACAGCCAGGCTACTTTTGAAATTATGCATTCACTGAGGATTGCTTTAAAAAAGTAAGTGATCAGATTTTTACTTCACTTGATTTCTGCTTGACTCTCTTCTGTTTAAGCATATTTCTCACATCCCCGCTGCTGGTCCATGTTAGTTGTACTCTGCTTACTTTATTAGCTCTTCTTAACTCAGTGCTCTAGTCCGTTTTGAATGAGAGTGAAGGAAGGGGGAGACACTGAGAAAGGGCAATTTTGGTAGTTGGTCTCCTGGAAATGAGTCACCTGATTCTACTTACCATTGCTAATCACCTGAAATGTTCAGTGTTTTTCTCAAATCCAAACTCATATCCTTATTGTCTGGACCATAGAAGATAAACAAGGGTTCTGGGCCATGCACAGTGGCTCAGACCTGTAATCCTAGCTCTTTGGGAGGCCGAGACGGGAGGATTGCTTGAGTCCATGAGTTTGAGACCAGTCTGGGCAACACAGTGAGGCCTTGTCTCTAAAAAAATTAGAAAAATTAGCCGGGTGTGACGATGCATGCTGCAGTCCCAGCTGCTTGGGACACCGCGGCAGGAGGGTCACTTGAGTCCAGGACTTTGAGGTTGCAGTCAGCTGTGATGCCACTGCACTAGTTTAGCCTGGGCAACAGAGTGAGAGACCGTGTCTCAAAAACAGAACAAAACAAAACAAAAAAACAGGGGTTCTGCAGGTTTGAATACTTGACTGCTCCTCTGCTGTATCCCAATTAAGCAACTAGTTACTTATCCCTGGACTCACTGCTTTTCCAGTGATCAGGAGCCTGCCACTCTGGGTTTAGTGCAGGTTTTGGGCAGCAGCCACGTTTGGTTGACAGTGCTCCCCTGTGCGTGTATTGAGTTGTGGCTTCCTTCTCAAATCTGACAGTCTCCCTTCTAGATTTCTCATGCTTTCTGGCTTACTGAGGGTTCTCTGACTTACTTTCCAGCACAGTTCTCACTTGATTTATATATGACATATTTATTTTTTTCTTCTATGCACGGATTTGAGATGTTAAGTGGAAGATCACTGTGTGTGCTCAGTTTATCACAAATTTATCAAGTATAAGTTTAAATTATAAAAGGGGATACCAAAAGTTCTTTTAATAATTTCACCATCCTGAAAACTTACTATTGTTGTTTCTTCACTTTTAACTTAGGGCACAGAGCTAATGTATTTGTGTGTTACTATCTCAAAATGCTGTTTTCATTTTTTTAATCAAATAAAAAATCTATTTTGGAAACTGTAATAATACATAATAGAAAACATGTAAATAAAGCTATAAAATTGATTATTAGGTAGGAGAGGAAAAGAGCTAGGAATCTGATATGAATGAAATACGAGGTGGTAGGAGGTGCAAAGTGTGGGAGAAGATGAAAGACGTAACATGTCTAGCACAGAACTGAATGTCAGTCTCGTAATAAGATGGCAAGGGAATACTAACTAGGTGTTTGATATTTTCAGATTGAAATACTTTCTTTCATGTTGATATATGCCTCTACATGCAGTAGAGTGTAATGAACAAAATAAGGACTGTACCTGGGTTTAAATTCCATCTCTGCCATTGGACCTTAGACAAGTTTGCTTTACCTCTTTGTGCCTAAGCTTTTTCATCCGTAAACTGAATATCCCACCTTAAAATTTCCCTATGAAAATTAAATGTGTTAATTTATGTAGACAGCTTAGGATAGTGCCCAACACATACTATGCAATATGTGTTGGCCATTATTAGTATTATTATATTTATATTATTTTAATATTAATAGTATATATTAATATAAATATTGTGTTAATAATTATTAGTATTAATTATAATATTATTATTACTTTTAAAGGTATTATGGCAGATTTTAGAAACTTACTCAGGAGTTTAGAAAATTCCACTCAAGAAATGAAAAAAAAAAAGCCTATAAACTACAAGCAGATAGATTTTCTAGCAGAATTCCAGATTTACAGTCCAATTATGCCAAATTTTTGCATAGGACAAGTCATTTAAATATTCTTGTCATAGTCTAATGAGATGATATACATGATATAAACTTGCTTGGAAAAAGTCAAAATTCATGTTGAAATCTAAGCTTATGTTTCCTTTCTATTATAATTATTTTTCTACATTATATATCAAATAACTAACCAAGAAATTTATTTCTAGTATGTCTATTACTAGAATCTATTCAAAACTATTTTAAAGAAAGAGGATCTGCAAGTAAGAGTATGTTTGAGTTTTGTAACTAACTTAAATAGCAAAACTTTTATACTTCATCCCAGGTCAAGAATAGCAAATAATTTTATTGATGAGTAAAAACAAACATGCTATTTAAGCAATTATCAAAACTTTAAATATAAAAAAACAAGCCTTCCACACAAGTGTCAAATGACTTATTGCAGGTACTAGCCAGCCTTTGGCCGTTTATTAACATTATTCCAAGGCATTAATTATCCTGTGTTACCTCTTGGTAACACCAAAATAAGAGAATAGCCGAAAGATGACCTGAAAGTTTGAACTGCATCGTCACATTACCCAGTATGTGTTAATGGAACAATTGTTTAATATTCTGAAACTTGGAAGAAAAAGGGAAGAGAGAACAGAAGAACATGCAAATATGTTCTGTTCTCACAGCACAACTCGTGGATATGTAAAGTAGATTTAATATTAAAGCTCTAGCTTTGCATTCCAGAAATCTAAATACCACTTAAATCTTACAGAAATCAGTAAAATCTGCACAGGAATGTTATGTCTAATCACCTTACATAAGGCAATCTGGCATTACTGATGACAACTTACATAAAATAATTTATTTCTATGTTTTATTAAATTGCTCATTCACTGGTATGGGTTTCAAAATCAAGTGAAAAATGTTTCATTCTAAATTTATTTTCTACTTTATGTCCAAAAGCAGTATTTTTATGCTGATTTATCAAACAGCTACTTAACCTGAGGACACGCAACACATATCCTCATATATATTTTGAGATATTTTATAAATAGCTGGCTCATGTGGCTTAATCCTTTTTCCCTTACATCTCTTTTTTTCCTAAGTCAAAAGATACCCAATCTTTGAAACCAATTACTTATATTTTACAGTACTACGCTATGGAAAGCCAATTTCAGGTACATTTTATGTACTAAAATTTACCAAAAATAGCATTTTTTCTGGTTATAAAAGTAATACATGCTCTTTGAATACACTGTATTTTAAAAATAAGTAAAAAGGAAAAATTAAATCACCCATAAATAGCCACACTAACATTTAGATGAATTTACTTATAGTCTTTGTTAATAAAGTTAAGCAAATATATAGTGTTGCAATCTTACTGTAGATACAGCTGTGTGTTCTACTGGCTTGTTATATGGCTATTTCCTATGCCATTAAAATTCTTTCTAAATGTCAATATTTAATTGTATATAATACTCCTTTACTGGGTTCCAACTCTCCAACAATTGCAGGTAGCATTTATATACTGAGATTTCCTTAGTCAACATCACCAGTCTCATACAGGCAACTAGACAACTGCCTCCCAAACATATTCATATTTATTTGGAAGTCCCACAGGAGTCAAAATTAAAAGAAATATTCCAAACTGAACCCATTGTTTTGTTCGTAGGTGTCCCTCTCTGTCTCCATCTATGTGTCTGTCTCTCTCTCACACATGCACCCACACTCCTACAGACACACGCGTGCACACACACACTTCCAATCTCAGAGCCTACGACTGTCACTCATAGTCTCAGAAACTGGCAGCTGGGCTACATGACTCCTCTACCATCCTTTGTCTCTAATCCACACAAAGCCCATTCCACTTTTGTCAACATACCAGAATGACATTTACTGGTTTTCATTCCCATCAGCATCTCCTTCTCCAAGCCACCATCATTTCAAACCTAAATTACTACAGAGGCTCCTAGCTAGCTTTTTTTCCTGAAGCATTGTTCAATTACTCCTTTTATCCACGTTGCATACAATGTGATTTTTGTAAAACACGAATCTGATTAGGTCATTCACTTGCTTAATTCCTGGCAGTGGCACCCACTGCACTCAGGATAATGTCAAATTCCTTACATGCTCCGTTTCATTTGTCCCGTTAGGCTCTTCACCATCACTTCTCCTCTCCACCTCTCACCCAGACCCTGCTAGGAGCACCAACAGTATCATGTACCTTCCTGTAGTGGGTTAAACAGCATCCCCTCAAAATTTATGCCCATCCAAAACCTCAGAATGTGACCTTGATTTGAAATAGTATCTCTGCAGATGTACGTAGGTCAAAATCTTGACATAAAATTGTTGTGGACTTAGAGTGGACCCTAAATCCAATGACTGGTGTATTTACAAGAGGAAGAAGAATACAGAGATCATGTGAAGATGGAGGCAGAGATTGGAGTTATGCTGCCTCAAATCAAGAAATACCAAGAGCCACCAGGAGCTGGAGAAAACAAAGAAAGATTCTCCACTAGAACCTTTGGAGGGACAGTGACTCTACTGATACCTTTATTTCAAACTTCTAGTCTCCACAACTGTCAAAGAATGAATTTTTTTTTGTTTTAAGCCACCCAGTTTACGGTTCTTTGTAATAGCAGCCCTAGAAAACTACTATACCTCCCATCTTAGACTCATTGGAATATATTAATGGTTTTTATTCCAATTTTGACAAGACAATATGTTCCATACAAAGCAAAGAATAACCTTTGTTTATAGTTTTATGCTCACCACCAAATACAGCAATTGACATAGGATAGGCAACTAATAAATATGAGTATGTATAAAAGAAAGAACAAATTATTTTTCATGACAATAAATATCTATTGGAGAACTGAGAAGCATTATTAGTGAATAGATAGTCATTTTACTGGCAAAAGCTTTAATATTTCAGATTTTATTGCCAATAGTTTGATGGCTTTTGAATGACACTTACGAAAAAGGAGTTTTAGCAAATATGTATTGTTAGTTGCCCCATATCCATTCTCTGTCCTGGTCCCAGTACTTTGAAGTTCCTTTTGGGAGCCACCCTCTCCAAATGTAGGCAGTCTTAGGGGAGCTGTTAATCAAGTGCCATGGTTCCTGACAGAGGACAAATGACTCAAACTCAGCCCTTGGTGAATGTGAGAAGAAGAACATTAAAACACACTATTGCTCAAAAATTGAGCTTCATAGCAGCATTCTTCAGTCTCTCCCCACTTCCTACTCTCTAGATTCCCAGAACAGTCTGGCTCTTCACTTTTCTCTGAACTGTTTCATCCAATTACCCTCCAATTTTATGAGCTAACCCATATCCTTTCAGCAAAATGCCTTTTTTGTTTAATACACAAAACTTAGATTCTGTTACTTGCAATCTAAGAATAGTAATTAATAAGTGACTCTTCAAATGTAGATGTGATTAGTCTATAACATGGACTGCTTGTATAAATAGGTGTTGTTTCACAGATGGTCACCTAATCAAAAGATTTCATTTTAGATTGTCAGGCCACCTAACTGATAAACCATGTAATCTAAAATTCATAATTTTCCAATTTCCTTCACTGAAATACCCACTTTCATTTCTTCATGGACTGCACATGTTAATGTAAATCCTACTCTTCTCCCTCATTCATTTCACTCCTTATATATAAAAATTACCCTTATAAAAATATTTTTCACCGAATTAAATTTTCTCAATGTAAATCATGCTGTAAAGGCAAATTAAACCATTTTATAAAGAAAGCTACCTACAAGTAAGTTAAGGCTTTGATATAATAAAAGATACCATAATAGCATGAATAATTAGTTTGTACTAAAAGCCGCAGAGTTTACTTTGCAAGCTTAAACTTTGCAATCTAGAGACCAACATATTTGATGACAACACTTGGCTGGGTTTCATTATTTCATTCAAATAGCGATTAATTTATAAAGGAATCATTTATTTTCATTACATATTACATAAATACACAAAACATTTTTCTTTAAATCTCTTCATTAAATGAAAACTAATGTTAACAGTTAATGTTAACTAATGTAGGTGAAGATTAATTTGAATACCATAAAGACAGAAGTATGTTTTACATTAATAGATATACTAAATGTACACTTTAAAAGGTCAGTGAAAGTAAAATGACTTTTTATTTCAATCTTCAATTTCTTCAATGGCTTAAGGTTATTTTATTTTGTATTTAAATGCTGATAAGGCATAATACATTTTTGGAATAGAATTTGAATTTGCTCTCCACTGAGAGATTTCCCTAGAGACTCTCTTCAGATAGGAGTGCTATTAGTCTTATTTATTGCAGCAGAGGGGACAGAAGAAATTATACTTCTAGCTCCTTTTTGCTACTTCCCTATATTCCACCACATTTTTGTTTGTGCTATTCCTCACGAGTTTGAAAGATTTCTTCTTCACACTTTCTGCATAATATGTTGTAATGTCTGTGAGATTGTATCTTTTAAGATTCCTTAAACCTTAAAAATATGTTATAGTACACTTGCATCTAAACTTCTTTATGCTCTCTAAACCAAAACTTTTCCTTTTTGTCACACTTTCTTGACCTTCTACCTCTTCTACACATGTACACTAAACTTACATTTGCCTTCACCCGCCCTTAAATCCCTTTCTCTTTCATTTGTTTCCATTTTAGGGTAGTCTATAAGTTTAGCAATTTTATTGAGTTTTAAGCCTCTTCTTTTTATAAGTTGTTCATCCTTGACATTAGTTTATAGCAAATGAAAGCTGATTCTATGTTGGTCATTAATATTATAATATTCTGAAGGTACTCTGGATATTAAAAATACTAAATACTTATTCTATTAATGGGAAAAGAGAATTATAGGCAAAGACAAGCAAAAATGAGAGAACATAATATATTTCTAAAATTTTATATATTATATTTTAATTTTAATTTTAATTTTATATATTATATTTCTATAATTCTTTAGATCTATATTAAAAATGATTAAAGATGAAACTTGAATTTTAGGAAGCCAAGAGTCAAATCACAAGGGTCTGCTATTTTCTGCTCATTAATTTTTATTTGGCCAGTCACAGGAGAACCAATGAAGAATGCTAAATAAAGAGAATGACATAATCCTGTTTGGGTTCTCAAAAGCCACTCTACAGGGAAAGTTAAAAGAGAAAAAGGTCACAAACAGTTTAACCACTCAGGGGCTATTCTACTTTTGTAGAGAGATCATGGATGACCCTTAAACAGTAGGAGTGGGATTGAAAATAAAAAGATTATGACAAAAATTTAAAGAACAGAATGAAAAAGACTGTATCACATCACTGTATCATGTCAATGAAAGATTACGGATATTAAAAAAGAAGAAATTTCACTTGACTCTAAATTTTCCAATTTGACTATCTTAGTGAATCGTAATTTTAATCAGAGAACTAGGAAATACAAATGAAAGATATTGATTTTTAAGAATGTTCTTTCTTGGATTACTTGTCGAGGGGGAAGCCAGCTTCCATATCATGAGGCAGCCCTGTGTGGAGGCTGAGTCTGGAAGTGAACGCTTCAGCCCCAGCTGAACTGTGAATGACTGTAGCTCCAGCCAACAGCCTGACTGCAGTATCATAAGAGATCTAGAGACAGAGGCACCAGCTAAGCTGTGCCCAGATTCCTGGAACACAGAGACTGTGAGATAATACTGTTTTAAGCTGATTATGTTTTGGAGTGATTTATTACACAGAAAGAGAAAACTAGTAGGGAGCACACAACACTTTCTAGGCTATGTTAGTGATAATTAAGACAATTAAGCCATGGACATAGATTCAATTTTGCATATGAGCAATCTTTATGGAGTATCCTCTATAAAAAATGTAGTGAGCTTTATTTAGATTTAAATTTATATCTATAATTACAAATGATGACTCAATCCTCAAAAATCTTATAGTCTCAGGGGATGACAGACAAGCCCACACTGGGTGTTATGACAAAGGAATATATATGGTGTTAAGGTATATGGCACATAGAAGGTACTGATCCAAATTCCAAAAGTCAGGAATGGCAACCTGAAGAAGAATTCTGAACTTCTACAAACTTACTACTCACGGCTATGTATTACAAAGTTCCCTTTCTTTTTAACAATGTAATATATAAGGTATCTCTAAGAGGTCAGGACACTTTTCCTAGCCATTACATTAAGACTCATAATAAATTTATCTAAGCTTTCAGAGCAAGAACATATATCCACTTTTGCGACTGCTGGAGAGTCTAAAGCTAAATTATACATACAGTGGTTATGAATTCAATCAGCTCTTTATTTCATATTTAATATGTTTTGTTTGGTGTAAGTTATTTTTACTCTTATTACACTTGTACTTTCATTTTAAAAGAATTCAAGTCATTTTGAATAATAAATCAATCCTCAATTACATAAGGAATTGCAATGAAATTTTAAAATGCTATGAGTACTCTAGTGAAGGTTTGAGCAAAGCACAGTGAAAGAGGGCAGAAAAATCCTCAGTGTTCAAAACCAAACTAATTTTACCAACACAAAAACTCCACTTTACTCTATTTTCCCCTTTCTGTTAATGCCATCAACATGTCCCTCTTGCCTAAGTGGGAAAAAAAAAAAAAAACCCTTCCCTTAACCCCTTACTGCTTCTACCACTACCAAATCTCATCTATCCACACCTTGTTTTTTTATTTACACTTCTCTCACCCTAGATAAAGCCCGCATTGTTTCTTGTTGAATTCTTACAAAATTTAGAAACATTCCTTCTTGGGTAACTTGGAGACTTTATGTGTTTAGGAAAACCTCATCTATTGATAACCCAGTACCTGCATCCCAATGTAATTAATTACCCACTACTCTTTCCTTGAATATGATTATATTGTTGGACTGTCACGTGTATTATATTCATTTGTTTGTTATGCATGTTTCATCGACTACACTATGAACTCCTCAGGGTAGGAATTATGCCTTCATCTTTTTTTTTTTCTATAGTTCCTAGCTTAGTGTCTGGCAAATAGCAAGTATTCAGCAAATGTTGATCAAAATGAAAAAAAAAAAAAGCCTACAAATTATTCTGCCTTCCTCTAGGCTGCTCTTTTCTTCATTAGTCTAACACACATACCACTTCTACATTAAGCTTCTTACAGGAAAGCATGGATCATCCGATTCCCTTGTAATCCTTCTTCTCTGTATAAAGATGAAATACAAATAGAAAATCCAAATCACAGAACATATTTCCCATTACTCTGCTGTATCTATCCCATCTTTCCAACTTCCTAAACATCCCCTATGTTTTGCCAACCATCTGCTTTTGCCCCAGGTTGGCTCTTCATGCAAATACCTGCCAAAGTTCTACATACTCTTAAAAGCACAACTCAGGTGGTCTCTTGTTTGCGAAGAGTTCCTCAATTTCCAAAGCTGGTAATGTCATCATCACCAACTGCCTTTTCTTGTTAATTCCTTCTTGGCACTTATTACATCCTATTTATATCTAAGGAACTGAAATGTGTTTTTTATCTTGTAATATTTTATTGAAAGTTAGAAGTGACCAGGAACTATTTCTGCACTGTCCTGTTTCTAATGTCCATCATCACCGCTACCATCACTCAACTAATCACAGTACTCAGGCTTACTGCAGTAAGTTTACAATAAATATTAGTTGAATAAATGTATACTTGCTATCATTTGTAAATGATGCATTTTTAAACAGTGTGGCAAAATTATACATACAAACTATTCACTTTTCTTCTAGGCTTAGTTATGTAAATATATTTGCTGAGTATTTGTGAGTAGGGAAAGCCACTGCTTGTAATCAAAGTTTAGAATTTTAACTTAATTTTGAATTTTTTCTTCAAACCAAACTAGGTTTTGTTAGGGGAATTCTTTTAATGAGAAAATATTAGCAATTATTCAACAAACATTTTTGAAACTAGCTAATGAAAACTTTCACTCATTACCACCTTCTGAAGGTAAACTCAGCAAAGAGGATAAAAAGTCTTTGAAAGATCATAGTCATTGAACCAGGGATGCTAATTTTAGTAACTCTACTAATGCAAAGTGAGTGATGTATAGATCATTTTATCTATAAGGATCTTCACTGAATAACAAATACACACAACCTAAAAATATTTTAAATCACTCATGCTATATAGCAATAGATATAATGAAAAATGCGAAACATTAATTCATACTCTCAAAGAACAGAACAAAATTAACAAATAAAATCAACAAAGAATACATATACTATTATTTCAACTTGTTTTAAAAAGAAAAACCAACAAAACAAACATAAAATGACATAGAACAAAATGATGGCAGAGGTTATTTTCAGAAAATAGGCTCATTGGTGCTTTTAATTTTATTTCACTTTTCTGTATTTCATCATTTTATACAATAAAACTATTATTTTTAAATTCAGCATCAAATAAAAGCATTTTTATAGTATCAAATCTTTTTTTGGAAGTGGTGGAGAGTATATAAACAATCATTTATTCTTACCTGGGTATGCTCAAATATACTTGAAAGAATATATAGACACTTGATTTTATACAGCTTCTATCATACAGTTGCCATCAGATTTCTTCTTATACTACTTTCTCTCCTCTGTGTATCAGATGGAATCACATATAACTAAAAATAAAATTAAAATTGTACTTAGTAGAATTAATCAATAATTACATTTGTTCATTTTAATTTAAAGGTTATAGTACCTCTCAATTCTAATTATGTTTCTTGTGAAAGTACAAGAAAATTACAAAATACTAGGAAAGCAATGATAAAACATGTCATTTTTTTTTAAAACGTTGTTGTGGATTTTTAGTACTGGCAAGTAGCAAGATTGTGAGATAATGTGTTAAATTTTTAACTCATATATATGCTACTACTAAAGCACAGCGATGGTTGACAATGTATGCCTTTCTCCCTCGAGCTGTACAATTAGCCCCAGGTATCTTTTTCACATATTTCCTAATCAGACTAACCAAGAGCATACCCTGTTCATGACGATTAAGAAGGTGAAACAATTTTAGCAAGCACTGATTTATTTTCATTTTCATTCCACTTCGATGGCTATGGAGAGGCATTTAGATAGCTTATCCTTCCACTCATTATCATGCCATAACTAAAACAAACATATCAATTGGTTAAGTAAACTTTAAAATTTTTATTGTAACAGACAAAACACAAAAGTCCTTCCAGCTAGACACAAAAACACAAATTATGTCTTCCCTTAATCTGGTCATTTCAAATGTACCTCTGACATAAATCCAAATAGTAGCAGAAAATTCACCGAATAGTATCTTCTCTCCTTGCCAAAACACCCAAAAGAGCTCTTTTTCTTTTATTCAAAATGGGAAACACATCTAACTCTTTTGTCTTTTGTCTTATTTCCCCTACCATAAGTTCGCTACAAGCACCTTGATACAAACATTGTTGATGCCAGATCCATATTTTTTGCTTTCTCAAATAATAGACAGATCTCCATGTTATTAATATTTTATCCCTATCTCTGTGTTTGCATCTAAGCTATTTGAATATTCTGAAAGCTATCTTTTCCCATCTTAGCCACAATCTTCTTTAGAAGTCCATTTATCTATTTGTTCATTCTATTCTTTTCCATTTTCTAACATAACTTTAGAGAGAAAGAAAGAAAGGATTTTAGTTTAGGTTGCCCCAGAGGGAAACCCTGAGGTAATAATTCAAATGCAAGAAGTCTGTTTGGGAGATGATGCTAGGAAACACTAGCAGGGGAGAAGGGAAGTGAGACGAGGAGCTGAAGACGTCTTATCAATACAGGGAACATTAGCTGGCCCATTAAAACTGTTGACAAACGCATCTTAATCTGGCTGGGGAAAATCAGACATCCAATACAGAAGACACCCTCAGATGCATCTGACCTAAAGAATTAGAGCTAGGATATTTATATACCAATTCTCATTAGTCATTAGCTGAGGGCTGCTCTCAGGAGCACCCTGGCACTTCCAGCCTGTTTTGATTGGTGAAATGGTGTCTGGTGGCCAAAGCATCCCTTAGGTAAAGAAATGCAAGGATTGGCATTGGAAATTCTGCCAATTTGAACTGCAGTGCTAAAAGAGAAGGTTACAGGCAGATCATCAACAACATCTACATCTACAACAAAAGGCAACAATTTTAAAATTTGAATTAAAATATTAGCACAGTATATTTTAAGAATATTTATAGATATTTAATAAATATAGTGAAAAATAATGTTTGCCTACCCAGTGATGCTATTATATATTAAATCATATGGTATTTTCTTAGCATTTACTGGATCTGAGCATGTATGAATGATACAATTCATTTTATCTTTCTGCAAAATGTAAAGGTTGCATTATCACAGCTTTATTTGCAGCTTGAGAAATAGGTGAGTTCATCCTGGACAGGAAATTTTAAACATGACACTTTGCTAAAAGGTAACTGTGAAACTATCATAATTTCCAGTGTGATTTACCAGATCATATTTTTCTTATTTGTTTGTCTTAGGTGAGAGGAGAAAAAAGATGGAACAATATTAGTTCTTTTTTAGGACAATAGTATTAATATTTTTTCTATTTATCTTGTGGCAAATATTGGTCTCATGAACAGAATTTAGAGAGAAATCATCCAGGATAAGTAACTGTTAACCAAGCTATTCAATAAATCCCATTCCAAAATTTTATGAAAGTAAATATTTTCCTTGAAATGGTCAATTCAACTTGAATCCTATAGTCTATGTCTATCTCAGATTGACTGAAATCCAACTTTACTGCAGAAAGTTCTTTTCAAACTAGACTCTTTCATGCAATGTGACAGAATAAAGAAAAGCACAAAAATACCCACATCAAAAAACAAGAATGAACTTGTGCCTACTTGTCTTTCTTCTTGCAGGAAAATGACATGTACTCCAATTTGGATCTATTATTCTATGTCTAATATGACTAGCTTTTTCATAGGAAGAACATTTTGAATATTCTTTCAAAAATGAGAAGGGCTTATATGCTGCTCTTTTGAACATTTTTATTTTAAAATATAAAATCCTGATTTCCAATTCAAATGATTCTTAAAATTTTAGTGTGAACATAATATAGTCAATTTGATACTATTTGCCATCATTTATCATACAATCTCATGCAATTTGAAGATGTATATGAAATTAAATGAAACCAACCATTTCTTTACCTTCATTTTTCTCCAACAGTACTAGTTTATGAAAAACATTATTAACACTGCAATATGACTAGATGTTTCAATTTTTTAATGCGACATTTATATCTTTAAATATGCCATGCACAAGAAAACCAAGCTAAACAAACTAGTCAGGCCAAATCGTATTTCTACTTGTCATCACATGACGTATAGACCACAATTTTCATGATCTTAAAATGTTTTGAAAATCATATTTCTCTTTTTTACTTAGGTCCAAGAATTTAACAATATTTCAATCTAATTTGCAAAATGTTGTTAAAAATGTTTTCCTAAATATTCATTTTTTTATCTTCTACACGCTCCTTAATTCAAAATATACAAAATCAGGCATTTGGCTCTGATTTTTTTGTTTTCTTCTTTTTTTCTTTTTTCCATTTATTTGTCTTGTGACTTTAATCAAGTAAATAGAGAAATCTTCTAATTGATCAAGACAGAAACCTGGCATTATTAATCCCTCTTTTTTTCCTTACCACCTACATGTAGTCAAATTAAAATAAATCCAATTCTAGTTAATACAACAGACTCCATTTGGGTTTTTTCTCCCAGCCTACACCCCCATCTATCCATCCTTAGCCAGTCATGATTTCTCTAACAAGTATCTGGCCATGTTACCAAATGGACAAATTCCAAATGCCTTAGCATGTCTTTAAGACATCTTCTCAAATGTCTTCACCCCAATGTACAAAGGGTACAAGCAAGGTGAGTTGGGATGATTGTCCTAAGTGGCTTGCAGAAAGCATTGCCTGTGTGTTCTGGTCTTCTCACTGAGGCAGTGGCATACATGTAGTCATAACTATACACCTGCACTCTAAGGAAAGTAAAATTGGAAAAGTAATTTAGTTAATTAAACCAATATTCATTGAACACCTACTGAATGCCCAATCCCCAATCATGTTAGCCACTAGTAAGAGGAAAATGAGTCCACATCCTCCTTCACACATGTTAATGTGATAAGGACTATGTTAATGGCAAGGTCAGCTGCTGCAGAAACATAGAGGTTCAGAAAAGTTTTCTTAAAAAAAGATGAAACCTGTAAACCTTCAGTTCACAGAAGCTGTTCAGTGAGGAAGCTGGGGAAGGCCACACTTGGCAAAGAGAACATCACATGCCAGGCAGGGGAAGGCCACATTTGGCAGAGCGAACATCAGTTGCAAAGGCAAAGGAGTAAGAAGGAACATGCCACCTTCAAGGAGAGGCAATCAGTTGGTATAACTAATTGATTTGAAATGATAATGCTTATAGGAGACTGTTTGCATAAAACTTTAGTGATACAGTGGGTCCACATCAGGAAATCTCCTAAATACCATGCTACAGAATTTGGATTTTACCTTAAAAGTGATAGAAGTATGATAGGAAAGGGAAACAGTGCAATAAGATAGGTGTTTTAGGAAGGTCATGTTCCCGATATGGCTCTGAAGAGATCTGGAAGTGAGGAGTTGAGATAAGCAACCCTTTTAGAAATGTATGTGTATTTCTTAGATGGTTAATACAAAATAGAAACAGACTCAAGACATTCATATTTGTAAGATGTAAAACTAGAAAGGTCCTTAAAACCTTTGAACAAAACAAAGACAACTTTGACCCTGGGTTCTTCTAGCCCCAGAGATATCAGGGCCAAGAATTCACATCGTCTGTTATTTTTCCATGTGCATTCAAAGTCCTTTACTCTCAGCTCTCAGTATGGTAATGAAAAAAGTGACAGTGGATGAGACATGAAAAACTCTTTCAGAATGCATAAAAATTTTAAATTTACAAATTTAAAAACAAATTCAGTCAGTTCTTTCCTCCTCATTTGACATGAAACTTTTAGCAGTGCTTTGAAGCTGTCACTGGCAGGAAATATTCCTAATGAGAAAAAGTAAGAGGCCAATTATCAAATCATTCACTCTTTTTGCTGAAATCAGTAGAAAGCAGTCATTTTCCATGAAACTTTTGGTTATGATATTTTTCAGTCTAAATGGGTTATTGTAAAGTCTTTGTTCTTTTTTAAGATTAATTATTTAAAACTTTGAGCTCTCAAATATTAAGTGCCTTTTGTGGGAAACACAGTACAGGCAACAAGATGAATCGAGAGTTGTGACAACTGGCCCCAATTTAATTCATCTGAGTTAATGAATGACATATTTCATCCAATATAATATATGAATGAAGGAATAACTGAAGAGTGAAACTATTACCAGGGTAGAGAAACTTTCTTTAATGGAATGGGAATTTGAAAAAGAAAATAAATCTGACTAGAAAAAGGGATGACAATCCCAGCAATATTTCAAAGAAGTGAAAATATATACATATATGTTTGGAAATATAGAAAATTATAAAAGGAAAATAAAAATCATCTATATTAAGGTAAACTAAAACATAATATTTAGATCTCTTCCAACCAGTCTTTCTCTAAAACTGAAATTGTACTACACATACAATTTTGTTTCCTACCTCTTTTCACCTATAATGCATGCATATTCTTATATCATTAAATAAGTCTTCAAATAAATAATTTAACGTTAGCATAACATGCTACCATATCACTATAACTTTTTGGGGTCATACTAATGTTCCTTCAAGAGTTTTCCATTTTGATACTATCTATTAATAAAAAACAGTGATGAGTAGACTTGAAAGACAGTAACATGGTGGCTAAAAATGTATGACTGTTGTTAGCCTGGAGGGATTCTAAACCTGAATCACCTCGGGCAGGATATGCCTTTGTTTCCTCATCCGTATCATCTAACATAGTATTGCTTTAGGAAATAAATCATTTCAAAGTTTGTAAAACACTTAAAAGTTTGAATGGTATAGTCTAAGTATATAATATATTTTAGCTATTACCTTAATATATTTATTTATTTATACATATTTATATATTTATGATTTACATTAAATCATAAATTTCTGATTATGGAGATAAAAGGTAATGGAAATGACTGAATCAAAATCTATAAATAATTAAAATAATTTTCCTGCAAAATTGGGTGAATTACACTCCCAGAGCAATGAAAAAGTATGCAAATATCACCCCAGTCTCCCCAGTGCTGTGTATATCAGAGTTTTTTTCTAAAAAAATTGATACTAATTCAATTGAAAAATTAAATGCAAACATAAAAAACTGGTTCATAATATGGTTTTTCATTGGCATTTGTTTCTTTTGGGTACTCTTAGCCTTTTGCCCATTTTTTTCTATTAAGTTTTTTTGTGTTTTTCTCAATTTTTTATTGTACCTTGTATATAATGAAATATATGGAGTGAAAAATAGGAATTTTTTGTTTGCCCCCTTGCTCTTTTTTTTTATTTACTTTTGTTTTCTCCCCTAGTAGTAAGATAACTTTTCCTGGAACAGGTATCTAATGGAAAATAAATAAATAGTAAACAACTTTTAATGATTTTTATAAAAATTAAATATGTGCTTATTCTAAACCATTTAAAAAATGTTCCCAAGATTCATGCTTTCTTTTGTAAGTGCTCAGAAACACTGAAAGAGCAAGAGAAGAAAAAACGAGAGTCAGAGAGTAAGAAAGAGCGAAAAAAGCCAGACACAAACAAGAGTGAAAGCTAAGGGAAAAAGATAGTTTCTACTGCAATTAGTAATCAAAGGTCCTGGGATTTATTCTTGTCTAGGCCAAAAGATGAAGGTGACAAGCACATCCCTAACCAATCAAAGAATCACTGACTGCTTAAAACAATCAGGGTGCATTCCAAGACATGCAAATATGCTCAATTCTCCTAAATCACATGACTTCTACACACCACGACAGGTGAGTTCCACCAAGGAAATCTGGTCCATCACAAACACAGTCTTAGGTACATTAACAAAAAAACACTAACTGCACATCATGTGAACTGAGAAACGAGATAATCCACACACAGCACTAATCAACGTACTTGACACACACAAAAATTAACAATTCACAATTATTTTTCATCTGTAAACTGAATTTCCCACCTTAAAATTTCCCTATGAAAATTAAATGTGTTAATTTATGTAGACAGCTTAGGACAGTGCCCAACACATACTATGCAATGTGTTGGCCATTATTAGTATTATTATTTTTGTTGGTTTGCTTAAAACTTCCATACCTTCACATTACTAATTACACTGTAGTACATATCTTTGTACATAAAAGTTTGTTGTGCCCATCTCAAATTATTCCTTTATTGTGGCTGCCTAAAGGTGAACTTTCTGTCAAAAAGCATTTGGTCTTTTATGTATTTTAATGCATATCACCAAGTTATTTTCTAGAAAAATATATCAACATAGACTTAGACTAATAGCATATGACAATGCCGAATTTAAACCACCCTTGCCAGGAATGATTTTTCTAATCTTTTGAAGATTTATTTGATTGTCAAAATGTTTTCTCTTTTTCAAAAACGTATGCTTCCTTAACTGCCAGTGAAATATTAGTATAATTGTATTTACTTTATTAAATGCTTATTTTATAATTTTTATTATCCTTGTGGTATGCTTTTCATTTTTATGATATTTTAATGAGGTTTTCTGAGGTTTCAATAAAAACATTACAGCTTATGGACTTTGAACTTTTTCTTCCCTCTGACTTGATTGCTTTTCTCACACTCAATTCCTTCATTAGATCAAGAAAGGCTGGTTTTTACTTTGGTGTTTCCTTTAATGTCATTGTTATATATTTTGCCCACAAAATAATGTAAATGCTAATCCTCACATTAAGACCTTAGCTATGAATTGGTACAAAGGCATTAAAGCAATGAAGTCATTATCATAGGTATTAAAAAAGTTTTTTGATGGTTAAAATGTTGTGTAGTATGTTTTATAGATTTAATTTATTTAAATTTTGTAATTAATCCTCTTTTTATTTAGCTTATCATCTAACAGTAGGATTACAGTTGACCCTTGAGCAACAATGGGTATGAACTGCACAGGTTCACTCATAGGTAGATTTTTTTCAATAAATATAGTCGGCCAACAGGTTTCACATCCTCAACCAAACATGATCAAAAATATAGTATTTGTGAGATGTGAAACCCATGGATACCGAGGGCTGACTCTTCATATATGTGGGTTCCGCCAGGTCAACTACGGGACATGAGTACGTGCATATTTTGTCATTCACGGGCAGTCCTGGACCCCATTTTGACAGATACCAACTGTATCTGCAAAACACTGCAAATATGGATTTCAGCACCAAGATCTTTAGAAACAGAATTTTTCCAAATATTTCCCATATTTTAAGCCCATTCCTTCCTTCACCTTAGAGGATAAAAATTATGAGTCACTATTCTTTAGTATAGTATTTTAATATATTAAGAAAATATGCAGGTGAATAAAAATTTATTTATACAACACCAATGCTAAAAGTCACTCTTCATTTTTATATTACTATCAAAAGCTGTAAAACTAAGTAAATAAATTTCAGTATTAATGGAAATACAGCACCTCTTCAATAGGGCTCTAATCAAGCATTTTTGTAAATAGTCACACAATAGAGGCTATTCAAATGAAAGAAATCAAGAAACTGTGGTTGATTCCTTAATGGAAAGTTGGGCCAGAGAGCATTCATATACTTGGATTACATAAAAAGTCATTAGTTTAATTTTTCCAGTCCTGTAGAGTTTAATTTGATTCATGTTAATATCCGTAAAGTGTATAACATATTTAAAGACAAATTTCAGTAAGCTTTTATTCAGTTTTCCAATTTTCCACCGCTGGGGGAGGCAGGGGTCAGGAGCTTTACTAATCCTTATTTCTATTCTAAATTAATTATAATAGCACCATAATTGGATATAATCTAACTTAAATTATACAAACACTGTGCAATAAAATCCAGAAGACCTTCTGTACCAACATAATTAAGCACAAAAAGAGTATTAAAATGTATCTACTGTTAACCGTATATGATAACTGTTTTACAGATTAGGACACAGTCTCAGTTTATGATACAAACTAGTATTTTACATGATCGCTAGTATTTTATATGATGATTGGTTATATTTGAAGGTCTCTTCAGCAATCAAGCATTTCAGTATCAATGTTTTGCAATCATTCTTTATGTTACTCTAATACCAAATGTTAGCATTAATATATCATTTTAAACAGCTGCTCTTTTGTTCAATGGTATTACCACATAATGGTATGCATTTCACTCCTCATTTAATTTAGTATATACAATACATACATTCCTGCCACCACCCAACCCCACTTGTCCTACCCGCCTCCCCCGAAAAAAGAACATTCTGGCAATAGCACCCTGGGTTTCCTTTGCAGACTTACACTTGTTTTTTTTTCCTTCCTGGTAGTTACGTTTGGCTAAGGTGACACTAGTGCTAATTCCCAGACTGGTCAATTAAAGCACCATAATCCCAGTCATAATCATTCATTTATAAATATAAATGTGGACTAAATTAAAACAAAGAAAATAAAATAAGCACTTTTTTCTAAAACTAGAATGAAGCAATCTCTTTCCACTTGAGTTAATTAACTGGAAGACTGAAAGCCTGGTGACTATTTTGACTTCAGTTTTCTTGCTTTAAAATGTATCCAACCCAGGCCGGGCGCGGTGGCTCACGCCTGTAATCCTAGCACTCTGGGAGGCCGAGGCGGGTGGATAGCTCAAGGTCAGGAGTTCAAGACCAGCCTGAGCAAGAGCGAGACCCCATCTCTACTAAAAATAGAAAGAAATTAATTGG
>CAUYRT010105873.1:0-18069 GCA_963574885.1 Lepilemur ruficaudatus | reverse complement strand
AAACAACCCAAGTGCCCATCAATACACGAGTGGATTAATAAAATGTGGTATATGTATACCATGGAGTACTATTCAGCTATAAGAAGCAATGGTGATGTAGCACCTCTTGTATTTTCCTGGATGGAGCTGAAACCCGTTCTACTAAATGAAGTATCCCAAGAATGGAAGGACAGACACCACATGTACTCACCAGCCAATTGGTATTAGCTGATCAACACCTAAGTGGACACACAGGAACAACATTTATCGGGTGTCGGGCAGACAGGAGGGGGGAGGAGGGGATGGGTATATACATACATAATGAGTGCGATGTGCACCATCTGGGGGAAGGTCAGGCTTGAGGCTCTGACTGGAAGGGGGAGTGGGGCAAGGGCAATGTATGTAACCTTAACATTTGTACCCCCATAATATGCTGAAATAAAAAAAAATTAAAATAAAATAAAATTGGTAGTGACTGTATTTTAAGAAATTAATAATCTAAACAATCATCCCTCAGTATCCATGGGGGATTTGTTCCAAGACCCCTGTGGATACCAAAATGTGAGGATGCTCATGTCCCTCATATAAAATGGAGTAGTATTAATATTTGCATATAACTCATGCATATCCTCCCATATACTTTAAATCATCTCTAGATTACTTACAATAACTAATATAAATGCTATGTAAATAGTTGTATTGTTTAGGAAATTATGACAAAAAAGGTCTGCACATGTCCAGTACAGACACAATTTATTTTAAAATATTTTCAATCCAAAATTGTTTGCATCCACAAATGCAGAATCCACAGATACGAGAGGAGGTCTGACTGTATTTTAAATCTTATGAAATAATTTCTTCTACCAAAGTATTAATACTTACTCATTGCTTACTTCGTGCAGATCAGAGCCTGACTCATTTTGCTTTTCCAAAACAGCACTGATTATTTCCAATATAATCTGAGTTAGGTTCATACTTATCTCTTCACATTGTGAAATATCAGATACTTTAGAAACGACAATCTTTGTCTCTTCTTCGCCCAGAAGTGAGGATTCATTTATCAAATTTAAAATGTGCTCTGCAACATCATCTGCATTCTCTGGGGAAACAAAGTTGAAACATAAAAGCTGCATTGCTGACTTTTGTGCCATGATGCTCTGCTTCCTTGCCTTCACTGCAGTGCAATGAAAATACACGCCACAAGGCCAGGCACGGTGGCTCACGAC
The DNA here is from genome assembly GCA_963574885.1 of Lepilemur ruficaudatus. Lineage (NCBI taxonomy): Eukaryota > Metazoa > Chordata > Mammalia > Primates > Lepilemuridae > Lepilemur > Lepilemur ruficaudatus. The sequence goes on along the minus strand of CAUYRT010105873.1, from coordinate 16,864 downwards.
TGTAATCCTAGCACTCTGGGAGGCCGAGGCGGGCGGATCGCTCAAGCTCAGGAGTTCAAGACCAGCCTGAGCAAGAGCGAGACCCCATCTTTACTAAAAAAATAGAAAGAAATTAGCTGGACAACTAAAAATATATGAAAAAAATTAGCCAGGCTTGGTGGTATATGCCTGTAGTACCAGCTACTCAGGAGGCTGAGGCAGAAGGATCACTTGAGCCCAGGAGTTTGAGGTTGCTGTGAGCTAGGCTGATGCCACGGCACTGTAACCCAGGCAACAGAGTGAGACTCTGTCTCAAATAAATAAATAAATAAATACATGCCATAGTAACCCAGTTTATAGAAGGAAAGTGTTGGCCCTCAGTTTCTACAATAGACTTCTTCTCAGAAAGTAGCACACAAATCAATTTTTTATTCATTAAATCCTTTATCAAATGTACCAGGGAAATCTTTTCGTCACTGAAGAATTATCTTGAAATTCGATTCTAATTAAGTTATGACTTTTTAGTATGGGATTGAGTTAAGTAGATCCCACCTATATTTGAATATCAGCAAACACTCAGTCTATGTTTTCTTAATCAAGGGTGGTGATTACATTTTCCTGTCAAGAACCATCAGCCCACAGAAAAAAGCAAATATGGACTACATTGCAATAAAAAGCAATTAATTTAGATTTCCTAGGGAGTAAGAACAATAGATATTAACTCGCCCACTTGTTCTTCACTTTTTATTATGGAAATTTTCAAGTACACACAAAAGTAGAAAGAACAGTATAATGAATCCCATGTTTCTCATGAATCACCCAAATTCAACAAGTGTCAGTGAATGGTGAATCTTATTGTATCTACACTCCCACCTACCTTTTTCCCAAATCCAGATTATTTTAAAACAATTCCCAGACATTGTATCCTTTCATCCATAAGTACTTTAGTATGTATCTCTAGAATAAAGAACTTTTGTCATAACTACAATACCAATTAAATTAAAATTATATTTGAAAATTAGTAATATTCAAAATCATCAAATATCCAGTTGGTGTTCAAATGTTCTTAATTGTCTCATAAAGTTTTTTTAAAATAGCTGTTTTGTGTGCATAATCACTCACTTTTAAAGTTAAGAGCTTTGTTAAATAAATACAACACATATTAGATTTCAGTTCAGTATAAAACATATAAAGTTGAGCTTCCGTGTGGTGTCTTCCTAGCTTAAAGCACTCACGTTCGAGTCCAGTAACCAAAATATGTAGGAAAATAATTTTAAAATACTATCTGTTAAGAAAAATTCCAGAGAGAGGTTACACTCATAACACACTTAACCCAGGTTATATTACACATAACCAACTCTTTGCAGAAACAAAATAATTCCACATGTAATTCTCTCTGTCTCTCTCTCTGTCTCTCTATCTCTCACTCTGTCTCTCCTTCTCTTTCAACGTCCTCCATAATTGTCATTATCTCCACAAATCTCTCTCCTACCCCAAGCTCCCCACAACTTTACTCCCAACAGAGCCCACATAGGCTATTTTTTCTTTTGTCTCATTTCCTCCTCATTTTTTTTGTTTTTGGCTTTGTTCTTTTTTTTTCCCTGAAAACAGCTCCCTGTCCTTGTCAGTGTAAATTACACAGTCTTAACTGAGGTCCTCTCAGTTCCTCCATCCTTAACCATTACTCCAATCTGCCCAATAATAGTTTACACAGGAACTGAGCTAGCAAAGACTGAGTTCTCCCTGGCGAGATGGGAGGAAAGGGGGTACTGAACAAGGTTGCAATGGTTTCTCAATTAATATTTTGTCCCTGTTAACATCTATCTTCTGGTAAGCTAAAGAAACTGAGGAAACAATAATACTAGGGATGGCATAAATAGCTAGTGAGCTCATTCACAGATCTTTCTACTCCTCTTATTAATTGCTCAGCTTTGTTGAAAATGGAATAGGCAGAGCTGCCTAGTTATGATTCTCTGGGCTTCAGTGGTGCGACTTCACTTCATGCCATTCCTACTGTGGCAGAATAAAAGTAAGCAACAGGCCAATGGGAGACTAACTATACTGTGGAAAGTAATTATAGATTTTTCATCTGGAGTTATATAGTTTTTAAGGAAAATTCAAGATAAATTGTACTCATTGTGTAAAAATTCCAGGTCTCCAAGCAAAAGCAACAAAAAGAATCCTCCTTTGTTAGTTGTAGGATAAATTGATCGCCATTGCTTGAAATACTGTTACAATTGATCTGCCAGTAATTTCAATAATCCAAATAATAATATCTGCTATTTATTGAACAACTTCTATGAGCCAGTGTTATAATTATCTATTGCTGCATAACAAATCACCTGAAAACTTAATGGCTTAAAGCAAAAATTTATTATTATCTCTCATGGTTCTGTGTGTCCACTAGGCTCAGCTGAGCAGTTCTCACTTGAGGACTCTCACGCAGTTGCAGTCAGATGGTAGCTGAGGCTGGACACATCTGAAGGTTAGACTGGGCTGGAAGTCCAAGAGGGCTCACTCACATGGCTTGCACTTGATGCTGACCATGGACTGGTCAGTTGGGGCTGCTCCCTGTACTCCCTGCAGATGGCCTCCCCCAGTGGCTTGGGCTCAGTGATGTGCTGGACCCAGCTTGTGCTGTACTGGAGCCAGCTTGTACCAACTTGTAAGAACCAATTAGTGAATTTTGGGGAATTTTGTGAGCTGGTTGTTAAACATAGCCATTATTAAAAATTAAATTATATAAACTTACAATTAAATAAATCATATTAAAACAATGATTCTCAAAACTCATCACTTTCTAATTATTTTGCTATATTTTACTTATCTATGCTTTTGTGATTATTTACATATATTGTATCTGTGTGTGCATCTCTTACTGACTTCTTAGTTCAGTGACTATATGTTATAGTTTGTATTCAGCCATGGAGGGAGAATTACATCATGAAAATTGGCAAATGCTAAAAATTGGTACCCTTTTCTGGAGTACAGCTAATTGTTAAATATTTTTCAGCACACCATTGTTTAGGCTTCTTACAATATGCTGTCTGGGTTCTGAAAGGAAGCATCCCAAATGAAAGTATACCAAGAGAAAGGATGCAGAAACTTTCAGTCTTCTTAAAAGTTAGTCCCATAATTGGCAGTGTCACTACTGCCAAATTCTACTGGGCTAAACATTCACAAGCCAGCCCTGACTCAACTCCCTATTGACAAGGAGGGAATAGGTTGGTGGGCATTTTGGAGACAAGATGCAACAGCAAGGCATTATACATGCATTTTCTTATTTATTCATCACAGTAACCCCCATATTACTCATGGAGTACTCATATTATCCTCTTTCTACAAATTAAGAAATTGAGACACTGAGAGATTTTGACCCACCTCTGACTCCAAAGTTGGAGTTCTTCAATATCACTTTTTGCTACAACATCTATGTCTTTGTCCCTTTTCTCCACAGTGTTGGGGGTTAGAACAGCCGTGCTTTGCAATCCTTCTACCTGACCTCCTTGGAATTACACTGTTTTCTCTTAATCACTCATTATCCTACCCTGATGGTGGTATGGACACAGACAGGAGACAGTTTTGTGAAAAATTCTAGTCAATTTCATTAGAGCCTGATGCATCTTTAATATCATGGAGATAACAGAAATTGAGCACAGGAGAGATCCCAAAGGACTTTGACATAAGGGTACCTTTTCTAACCCTGTTATATTAAGGAGTTAAGAAAAATGAGCATTTAAGTAGAAGAAGTGAAGAGGTCTTCTCAAACCAAGATCTCTAATGCCTGTTGGCAAGATTGAAAGCTAAAGAGAATAGTTTCAACATGAATGCATTTTTCTTTCCTTTCTATTGGACTCATCGTTCATTAAGTTTCTAACTTACAAGGAGGAGAGAGGGATTCCACCAAAGCTAATAAACTTGATAGTTTACTTTTCAGTTATACACATTACAATCACCATCCAACTGTTCTCTTACTCCACAGCAATTCTTTTTTATAAAATGACTTCTGACAGTCAATTTTCTAAAAATCCCAACTCAACGTAGTGTTTTTGTTGTTGTTATGTCTGTTATTTTTTCTTCCACAAGAGAAAATTCTATTAGCATGTCTAAATAAAATGTGTCACTCGGAAGGAGGGAGGTCAGCATGAAACTCAGAACCTCTCTCTCTTTCCACTCACTCACTGCAAGCTGCAACACTCCCCATTGCCCTGACTCATGATTTCTGATCTAGGAATCATCAGAGTTGTACTTGCTTTTCTAATTCTTGGCAAGGATCTCAAACTTGCGTCTTCTGCAAGGAAGACAAGTCTGAGAAGTTCATGTCTCAAATTCCTTGGCCCTTCTTCAAGGCACTGGAATGCCTGTTCCTCGATTTCCAACAATTCATTATACAAGGGACCTATTTTATGCAGTACATACATGTCTGACGAAGTTGTCTATAAGGAAAACAGATTTGATGATTAGTGAGGGCCCACTTCCTGATTCTTAGCCATCTTTTTGCTGTAACCTCACATGGTGAAAGGGGCAAAGGAGCTGTCTGGGGCCTCTTTTATAAGGGCACTGATCCCATTCATGAGGGCTTCACTCTCATGACCTGATCATTTCCCAAAAGCCCCATCCCCAAATGCCATTACTTTGGGGTTAGGATTTCAACATAGGAATCTGGGGAGCATACACACCTGAGTCTACAGCATACACCTCACCAAAGAAGATATACAGATAGCAAGTAAGCATATGAAAAGTTATTCAACATCATATGTCATTAGGGAATTGCAAATTCAAATAACAATTATATATTACTACACACCTATTAGAACGGCCAGAATTTAAAACACTGACAACACCAAATGCTGGGGAGGATATGGAACAATAGGGACTCTCATTCATTGCTGGTGGGAATGCAAAATGGCATATCCACTTTGGAAGGCAGTTTGGCAGCTTCTTACAAAACTAAACACACTTTTGCATATAATTCAGTAATCTCACTCCTTGTTATTTACCCAAATGAGTCGAAAACTTATATTCATACAAAAACCTCCACATGAATGTTTATAGCAGCTTTATTCATAATTGCCAAAGCTTGGAAGCAACCAAGATTTCCTTCAGTAAGTGAATGGATGAGTAAACTGTGGCACATCCAGACTATGAATTTTATGATATGTGAATACCTTCATTAAAAAGTTTTTAAACTGCATTGAGATATCAACTTTTGCTTATCAAATCCCTAAAGATCCAAAAGTCTGATAACATGCTGTGTCAGTGAAAGTGTTCTCAAACAGGCACTTTCACACCTTACAAGTGGGAGAATAAATTTAAGTGACACTTTGCAACAAGGTTTGTTAACTATATTCGTGCAAATGCAACACGGCATCGTCAGTTTTTTAACATGCTAAAGTTGAACATTGAGGCATTCAGTGTGGATCTGCCGTATCACTCTAAGGTGCGTTGGCTATTGCAGGGACAGGTGTTAGCCAAAATTTTATCTCTGCAAGAACAGATAGTTAAATTTTATGAAGAACAGAATCAGCAATGTGAATTATTGAAAGAAGATTTCTGTAGGAAGGCAGCATTTCTGTGTGATATGTCAAACCAAAATGACTTGAATATTTCTCTGCAAGGTAAAACTAAGTCTATATATGATATGTTGGAAAAATCCAAGCATTTCGAAAAAGCTATCTTTTTTCAAAACACTTCTTCAAAAGGAAATTTCAGATTAACATTTTCCCCAGTTAGCAAAGATCACTGATGAGCAGGATTATATATGTGAATCATTTGAAGAATATGCAGCTGTGATAGACCTATTAATTGGAGAATACAATGAAAGGTTCACAGACTTTGAGAATCATGACATCACAGTCAAATTAGCAGTTCAGCCTCACCTAGTTGATATCACCAACGCACCTAAAGAACTATAGATGGAATTGATTAAGCTCTCAGTACATGACATTTTAAAGTCATTGTTTGATGCCAAGAAAGATCCAACTGAACTATGGAAAATTGCAGAATACCAATGCCTTCGGCAACATGCCCAAAAAATGCTTTCTTGCTTTTTGACCACTTATTGCTGCGAATCTACATTCTCCTACCTAACCCAAATCAGGATGTCCTTAAGATCACAAATGACTGATACCCATCTGGAGGATCAGCTGAAACTGCAGACCTCCAGGCTGCAACCAAATATTCAAATGCTTTCCAACAAAAAGATGACACAACTAAGTCATTTAAAGGTTTAACTTTAAAATTAACAATTAGTTTTCATTTTTTGAAATTATTAAGCACATAGTAGTTAGACTTTTACAAAAAATATACATTTTTAAGTATATCTAATTGAAGTTTCTTGAATGTGGCCTTATTTGATTACAGCTAAATTAATGCGGCCCTCCAGCATGAAAAGTTTCTCCACCCCTGGACTCTTTTCTCTCTGGTTTTAAGTCCAGTAGGCAAACTAACTGAGGTTCCATGAGTTCTCTGATGTGCACAAAACAATCTTACCATCACTTATGGTAATATCAGCAAGATCCACAATCTTGTCAGGGAGTTCTAGAAGCAATTTGCATTGTTTAAACCTTGGTTTTTCCCACTGAGCTTTGCCCGTGTTGATGCTGATTGAACTGAAAAAGAGAGGAGAGAACTTTTTCAATGGAGGATGAGGCAGGGATAGTCTTAAAGCAAATGGTGAAAGAATAGGTGTATCTTTGGCATGCCTTCCCCTCACCTGTTTCCAGCCTCCTGGCAGAGATAGCAAAGGTGAGAAGCCATTGTTTCTTTGCAAATTGAAGAAAACTTTGCTCTTGGGGAGCAAGTGAATCTAGGGTCAATATGTGGGGAGGATAAACAGGCAAGAGAGCCAGGAATGGGGCATGCCAATGTCCAGCTGAACAAGAGTAAAGGCAGAGATGTTGCCCCCTTAGACATGACTTCTTACCCTCATGTTCCCTTCTTATCCCTATATTTAGGGGAAATTCCTGTTGGGATGCTGTCTCTATCTTAGTATATTAATTTACTCAAGGCCCCCATAGCTTATTGGCCCTCATTATTTACCCTCCCCCATGCCTCATCCATTTCAACCAGGTTCATTTCAAGTCAGCTAACCCATTTATCGAGTACCCACTGTGTTCTAGGACTGGTAATAGGGAGTGCAGACAAACAGGGCAGGGCCTCAGTTCTCCCCCTAGGAGCTTGTGATTCCATGGTTTAAGACTGTAAATGGTGCTCCAACATTAGGCCAAATATGAGATCAAAAGCTATATAAACAAATCTATCAAATCTATCAAACCACCAAGCAAGGAGAAGTTATTTTCCACGTTTGAGCTGAGCTGAGTGCTGAAAGGACAGAGATAGAGAAAGAACCCCCTCCACCACAAACAGAGCAAACAGTAAAAGCAGAGAAAAAAAAAACACGAGGACGTGCCCATTGAGCCCAAAACAGCAAATAGTCTTTCTGACTGGAGAGCATGGTAAAGGGTGGGAGATTGCTGAGTGAAATAGCAGGAAAGGGAGCCCACAGTCTGGAGGACTGTATTTAGGGGTTTGAACTTAATTGTTGAGGCAATGTGGAACCAGAGCAGTGGCATGATGGCAGCCATACTTCAGGAAAATCCTGCTGGCAGCAGTGTGGCATATAGAGGGGCAGCAGTGGACAGCTAGAGGGCAAGGAGACTGCTCTAATAGTGGACAAAAGATAGTAAACGGCTTGCACCAGGGTAGCGGCAGTGGGGTTGGAAAGGAAAGGCTAAATGTGCGCTCTAACTGTGACCATCAAAGCTGCATGACTTGCTGGCTGATGAGATGTAAGGAGGAAAAGGTAGGATGCAGTCTTCAATATTGCTTTCTAAAAGAGTGCTTTTAAGCCTCTGTCAAAACCTGCTGCCCCCTGGTCTTATCCACTTCAGGTAATGGCATAAACCATTAACAGCAGAGAGTAAGAAAAGAGGGCTGATGAATTTAGAAAGGAAAATGATAAAGTCAACAATAGAAGCATGGTTTAGTAAATTATTATGGCCCATCAACTAGATAGTTTCCAAGGTCATTTTTTGAAATGATCATTAAGAAGATGAATGTAAAACATGGAAAATGTTTGATAAATCACTGAGTTGAAGGGGCAAATCACATTATTGATATGAGTGCAGTGATAACCACTACATAAAACTTAAAGGCACACAAAGAAAGGCTAAATGCAAAAAAAGAAAAAATAGATATGCCAACCTAAAAACAGCTGCGCTCAGGCAGTAGGGTTGTGGGTGACTTTTTTTTTCTTTGTCTTCTCCTTTGTCTTCTTGAAAATTCTTCTTATTGTGTTGCATGTGTACATTTAAGTAGGTCCAAAAAGCAAAAGAAAGACTGGCAGTACAGGTGCAGGGAGAGAGCATATTCAGGAAAATGACATAGAAACATGGCCCTGATTAAACAGATCTTTGTGTATGTGAACTAGCAATTAGAACTCGGCCGGTACATACCAGGTTCTTGTGGCGGTTCCCTCCTCATTTTTTATGCATCGAGTTTGTGCTGTCTCCATAGGGTTGGTTAATGGCCACTTATATGTCCCTTTGTGTTTAGATGCTGTTTCATCGGCTTTGCACTTTCCTGGATCTACAGGGAAAATGTATGCACATTTTAAAGGGCAAGAGATACCTGAAAGTACCATGAACATCCATTATGGCACATCATTATTGTCCTGCACATAAACATCATCAAATAAAAGAGGAAACTCTTTCTGCCAAGCCATTTAAACCAGGCTTCATTGAAGATAGCATTAAATGGAGTCTTTATAAAAAAAAAAATAAGCCACCCAGTGTAACTCCATGCTTTGCCCTTTTCATTTAAAACCACCAGTTGACAGGAGAATTTTTTGTTTTGCTTTGTTTTGTTTTAAAAAATGCATATGCATGGAAAAAATTCAAGCCACACAAAGGGGTGTAAAGTAAAAAGTCAAAAGATACCACCTACCAATTACCCAGCTTCTGAGGTACGCCCTATTATCACTTTGATGTACAAAGACAGGAGACTGTAGGCAGACTTCTCTCTGGAAGGCCCTTCCCTTTCTAATGGACTCTGGGGTGGATTGAGTTTTAGTACACTCAGTGTATCTGACATGACCAGTATACACAGCAGAGCACTGTTTCTGGCGCTAGTGCTGAGGTACAGGGTGAACTTCTCCACAGAGGGCTGCCAGGGCAAGGTTTTGCTGCCAGGCATTGTGACATTAAGGGAAATGCGACCTGAGCTAAGTCTATGTGATCAGTTCCCAGTTTTTACTGAGCACCCACCGGGTGCATGACCCTGATTCCAGAAGTCTTTCGCTCACATATTGACTGAATGGCCCAAGAAGTGGCCCAGCCAGCCTTGCCCAGTGACTCCAGTCTCCTCTCTGAGTGAGGGTGAAAGGTGCCTTCCTCTAGCACTCTCAGGACACATTCATCAGCATCATTTGCATGGTGGGCTCTCCCTGTGGCTTCAACACTTCTCTGACTTCCATCTCACTCTCACTCTTGCACAATCACAGCCTGCCCTCTGCTATTTAAGTCTGTCGCCAAGGATTGTGCATTCTAATGCCCACGTGTGTTATCTGGGTGAGCTCAATGTTTCACTACAGTCTACTGGGGAAAGGGAACAAAGCTGCAATAGGAAGGAGATAGAGTGGCCTGTTAGCCTTTCTATTTTACCATTAAGACTTTGCTAATCTGAAAATGCCAATGAGAGAAACTTGGGACATTTCCCAGATCACTTGCCAAGATGAATAAGATGGCTGAATCAATCAATAAATTAGCAAATATCTATTGGGCATCTGTTGTGTGTAATGAGGAAGCTCTTCAGGTCTCTGGGTCTTTAGGCAAGAGAGCCAATCCTCCCACTCCATTGATGCTCTGGCCTCTGTTAATACCCAGAGCCAACTAACAGTCTCTGGTAGCCCCTCCAGCACTCTGTTCTTTCATAAGCTCTTAGAGGTAGAAAGGTCAAGTGGGTATTGAGGATATAGAAAGGAACATAAAGACAATTTCTTTTCTCTCTGAACTCAGAATTCCTTACCATGTATGCATTATGAGTTTCACAAGGGGAGTAAATTCATACTGAAGTACCCCCTACCCCCCAAAATTACCTAGTTTTTTCACCGCAACGTGTTCAGACTTTACTAATAACGTCAATTGAGCTTGCGTGAAGTTTCCATGCGTGAAGTTGTCATGTATTTTACTTTCGATTCTGCTAACCGATTCAGTGGGTGCTAAGGAAGAGTTGGCCTTTATGATGACCTGACAGACACAGCTAAAGAGTGGAGCAAAACATAAAAATGTAGCAGTTATGTCAAAGGAGGGAAACTTGGCTTGTGGTGCTGAAATTCTGTACAGCTGACTTAATTGGTAGTTTATAAAAGTCAAACATTTTAAAGCTATTAAGTGGCAACTCTTAAGAAGTGATGGAAGACAACATATTGAAATCTTCTGATAAATTTTCTCATGTCCAAAACAGACAATTCAAAACCTATTTCAGGCTGGTCCGAAGGTAGTGAGTTACCTCACTTGATTGTTCACAGTCAGTTACAGATTGAACTCCTTGCTCTACTATTTTCCCCCCTCCTCACTACTGCACTTGACTAGTCTAAAGAAAAAAAAAAACCTATTTCAAAAGAATGGCCAGCAATATTTGCATTATGTTGAAATTGGCCAGCCATGAGACTTCTCTAGGAGTTTGTATTAATTAATAGAGAAGACAGAGTACTCAGGATTTATTATTTCAGAGAAAACCTTTTATTCTCTGGTCTCCAATTTACCCATCATTATTGCAATAAGGTAATAGGCACATGCTAAATTGGTCTATAAAGAAGTGTTCTGCAGAAGGCCTATTTCTATAATAGAATAGTAGCAAAAAGAGCTAATATTTGTGAAGCTCATGCTCCACATGTTTTGCTTCATTTTATCCTCACAACAACATTATGAGGTTGTGCTATTATTATTCCCACACTACAGATGAGGGAACTGAGCCTCAGGGCAATGACATTTTCCATGGTCACAAAGACCTATCCAGTATTTCTGTCCACAAAAAGATAGGTTATAAAAGAATAGGGCTGTTTTTGACCTCATCCTCTAAAGTGATGTCCTCCAACATTCTAAATTTCTTTAATATTTCATTAGGGAGCACATTTCAGATTTGCAAATTTACCTATACCCTTTTTTTTCATCTCCATTTGTAGATACAGCTTTTTAAAGAACACATTTGCTAAGTTTCCAACCAGCTGTTGAAAGTTAGATGTATTAATACCCGTGTTTACTCAAAACTTCTCTTTATGTCCAATCTAAGTGCTCCCCGCCATCCACACTTGGTGAAGTCCCTGTGTACGCTGTCCATTTCATTTGAAGCCTGTCACTTCTCAGCTTTCATCTTCCCAGTCTGAAGAGGACTCTTCTTTTTAAACCTCTCCTCTTGCTTGCAACAGACCCTCTACTCCATTTTGGTGCCCTCTTCATGCATCTTCTTTGGCTGTATGTCCTTCGGGATGTGCATCAAGCACATCAATAATAGCCAGTGTTCCAGGAGGAACTGGACCACGAGTCTAAACAGAACTGAGACTGCTTTCCATGTTGTTCTGTTTTTTTTTTTTTTTTTCAATTTCCCTGCTCAGTATTTTGTGAACCTTTTTGACCACAACAAACACTTTATTCCCCTATCCCCAAATTATAACCACTTTGGACCCCATTTTCTCTTCACTACAAAGAGGCAGCAGGCAGGCTGCTAGGCTATGCCGTGACCAATCAAAACAGCTTATTTAATGAAGGCAAGAGCCCAATTACAGCATCCGTAAAATAACCACTGGGTACTTTGATCTCCTTCTGACAACTCTGACTGACAGGCTGCACATACGGAATTAAATGAAATGAAAATCAGAACTAAATGTACCATCTATGAATAAACTCAGCTCCTACCTGTATAGTACATGGGAAATTGTAGTCATTCCTTGCCCTTCTCTCTGTTCCAACTAATGCAAGAGAAAAGTACATAGTCACTGAAATCTTTAAACAAATGTCACAATCGAGTACAAGGTTTATTGTTAACAACAATTATAATTTTGCCTTACATTTATGTAACCCATTGCCATCTGCAAACCACCCTCAAAAACATCAACACACTTAGGCCTCACCCCAACCCTGTAAGATGGGCAATGCAGGGATTGTCACCCCATTTTCTAGATGAGGAAGCTGAGTCTCAGAGAAGTTAAATGATCTGCCAAGTATCACACAGCTGGTAAGTCACAGAACTGAGAGCAGGATCTAAGCCTTCTGGATCTGGATATTAACATGATGGTGACAATAATAAACACTACTAAACATCTACTGTGTTCTAAGTCCTGTGCTAAATGCTTAACATAAACTATCTCATTCTATCCTTCCAACAGTCCTCATCTTACAGCTGAGGAAATTGAGGCACAGAGAGGTTAATTAAGTTGCCCAAGTTCTCATAACTAGGAAGTAGAAGAGCAGGGGTTCCATCCCTGCTCAAGGAAACTTGACCACATTATCACCAAAAAGGTTTTACACCTATTATTTAACAGAAATTTTAGCTATATCATGCTATCTCTAATGTGTTAATCTTAAAATTCTGACTTGGCTATTTACAGAAAGTATTTTAAATGATGGCAGATAATTTGGAATGGATTTTAGCCTTGATTGTATTTTGTACAGTCAAAATATTTATCTCATACTGAAATACTTGAAAGCTGTGTGCTTACTAATCATTTTATAATGTACCATTGTAAAGCTTTGAGGGACTGGAATAAGTGCAGAGAATTGGGGCAAGGATGACGAGAGATTGTTTTGTCACACTCTGACTTCAAATCTATACACATAGAGGGTGGATTTATTGTGTGAATGCCAGTCTTGCAAACAATCATGTCACTCTTGGAAGAGCCAGGCTTTTTTTGTGAGATGTCTATAAGCAAGAAATTCCACTTACCACTTACAATCCTCAAGTCATTTCACACTCCCATAGACCATAAAATGTGCCTTGAAAAACTGCCACATGGATAGTTCAGAAAAACAGGAGATGGTTTTCTTGATGGGTTCTTGTGCCAATCCCAAAGAAAGCAATGCAGTTTGACCCTCAGTTGTCACAACTGAGCCTTGTCTGATAACATACACTTGGGTGGAAGAGCTGTTTACTTACATCTAATCAGGTATAGGATGGGTCACAAGTAGATTCATTTTGAAAAATTACTTACAATAGGTTGATCCATGGCCATCTCTTCCTCCGAAATGTCTCTGTATCAAAAGCATTACAAAATTATAGAAAAATGAAATACAACACCAAACACACAGGGCACGAGAACAGGAGAAAGACAACTCTAAGGTAGAAGAGTAGAATACTCCCAGCTTGGAATTCAAATAGAGCTAAGGCTCCAAAGGGACACTTTGAATGAGCTTGATTATTATTTGCATACCAAAATGCTGGTAAGCCTTTGACTTATTAATTCTGCTTCTGGAAATCTATTCCATATTGGTACCAGCAAAGGTCCATAAAAATATACATACAAAGGTGGAAGTTACTCAAATGTCTATCACTAGATAATTGGATAAATGCATTGTGGCACACACATACAGAAGAATCCTGTGCAGTTATTAAAATGAATAAGCAAGATCTATATGTTTTGGCCTAAAAAGATGTACATGATGTGTTATAAATCAAGAAAATAAAGTTGTAAAACAGTATGTAGAGCAGGATTTTATTTTCTTAGTAAATACATGAAAACTAATCTAGAGAAATATATCAAATAAGCTGTTAACCAGAGTTCCTGGAGGGGTGGAGGAAGGCAGGTATTCAGAGATTTTGACTATACATGTTATATACAGTATTTCTGTAAAGCTCTAAGATTTTACAATGACCACGCATTACCTTTGTGATAAGGAAAACCAACAGACACAATTTTTTAAAAGATTGTTGTATAACACAGACATCTCCAATTTTCTTTTCTTTTCTTTCTTTTTTTTTTTCGTTTTTTGAAACAGACTCTCGCTCTGTTGCTGGGCTAGAGTGAGTGCCGTGGCGTCAGCCTGGCTCACAGCAACCTCAAACTCCTGGGCTCAAGCAATCCCACTGCCTCAGCCTTCCAAGTAGCTGGGACTACAGGTATGCACCACCATGCCCGGCTAATTTTTTCTAAATATTTTTAGTTGGCCAATTATTTTCTTTTTATTTTTAGTAGAGACAGGGTCTCACTCTTGCTCAGGCTGGTTTTGAACTCCTGACCTTGAGCGATCTACCCACCTCGGCCTCCCGGAGTGCTAGGATTACAGGCGTGAGCCACCTCGCCCAGCCTTTCAATTTTCTTTTATTAATTATTATGGAGTGAATGTTTGTATCCTCCCAAAATTCACATGTTGAAGCTTAATCCCCAATGTGATGGTATTAGGAGGTGGGGCAGAGCCCTCATGAATGGGATTGGCACCTTTATAAGAACAGGCAGGAGAGCTTCCTCTCTCTCTACTCTTTGCCATGTGAGTACACAGCAAGAAGAGGTCTCCACCAGACACTGAACCCACCAGTGCTTTGTTCTTGGACTTCCCAGCCTCCACAACTGTGAGAAAAAAATTTCTGTGATTTAAGCCACCCAGACTATGATATTTTTGTCATTGTAGCCAGAACTGACCAAGACAATAACCAACCATGCATTTACTTCCATTCATTTATACGAATCTTCTTGAACCTATTTATATTTGAACATGTAAGAGAAACCAAAATCCCAGTGTACAAAACATAGGCTGTCACATTTAGTGGGTTTTTTTTGCACTCTTTTTTTGTAAGTGTACAATTAAATGATTTTCAGTAAAATTTGAAGATTTTTTTGGCCAGAAGCCAAAAAGAAAAAATAAAAAAAGAAACAAATAATAAAACAAGAAAGAAAGAAAGAAAACAGAAGAGGAAAAGAAAGAAAGAAAAGATTCTCTAGATTATTGAAGATTGGCTCTGTGTTGAGACCCTCTTTCAGTGCTGAGCCAAGCTGTTTAAAACTCTGCCGTAGCCATCACTTGCTGTTTGTGCTGAGCCTAAAGATCAGGTGAAAGCTTATGGTCTTTTCAGGTCTTTTCTTAGCACGTGTCCTGCTGTGTACACGTGTGTGACTTTCTAGACTCACTGATCTACGGGGAAGCGTTTTAAAGTCTTTGCTGTATCTGTTGTTTCCTCAACTATTAATCTTTGCCCCGGTGGTAGAGGCTTGTTCATTTGATTTTCTGTGTTTTTCAGGGAAGTCCTTTGTGTAGCTGTTTCTCAGCCCTAAGAGTTCTATGTTAGGTGAAACAAAGGCAAGCCCCTTGCATCAATTCTTCGGGGAACTCCCAGATAGGTAAAAACATACGAACTGAACTCTTTGGAGACAAGGTCTGCTTTACTTCCTTCAGAACATGATACACACACTGTATACTTGGTCTGACACCTCCAAGGTTACCACTGTACTAAGGAGTGAGATGGGGCAAGGGTAAGTCAAAATGCCACAATTCTCTGTCCAGTGCTTCAGTGGTTTGTCTCCTGCTTAAGCATTTGCTTCATTGGTGTAAACCTTGGCCATCTGCCAGAGTTTCTATAAGGTTGATTCAGACAGTTTTTGTGAGGGTTTTCATATTTCTGGGGAGGGACAGCTTCCCAGAGTTCTCTAGCCTGACATTTTTCTGACATCACTCTCTTTTGTCCAGCTTTCTTTTGATTAGGATGATTTATCTCTTTCTATTCTTTTATTTTAAACAATTTGTTTATATTTAAAGTGGTTTTCTTATAGGCATCATATAGTTGAGTCTTTCTTTTTAATACGATCTGACAGTTTCTGTCTTTTAATGAGTAGTTAGACCCTGTAGTAGGTACATCAATGCTGCCCTAAAGAGGTCCATGCCCTAATCCCTGGCACCTGTGAATATGTTATTTTACATGGCATAAGAGAATTAAGTTTTCAGATGAAATTAAGGTTGTTTATCACCTGATATTAAAATAGGGGAGATTCTGAATTATTCACATGAACCTGGTCTAATCATATGAGCCTTAAAATCTGAAAACCTTTCTGAGCAGAAGTCAGAGAGATTTAAAGACAGAAAAGGCTGGAGAAGTTCAAAATGTGAGAAGGTCTCAGAACTTCTGTTTCTGGTCTTCAAGATGGTGAAAGGGAATCATGAGCTAAGGTATGCAGACAGTCTCACAGTCTCTAGAAGCTTGAATATCCCTCAGCTGACAGACAGCAAGTAAACAGAGGCCTCAGTCCTACAACAGCAGGGGCCTGAATCGGTCAACAACCTGAGTGAGCAAGGAAATATTCATAGATTCTTTTGTAGAGTCTCCAGAAAGGGATGCAGCCTTGGTTTTAACCCAGTAAGACCTGTACCAGATTTATGACATACAGAACTGTAAGAGAAAAAATTTGTGTTGTTTCAAGCTACTAAGTTTATGGTAATTTGTTATGAAAACTAATATAGACCATTTATGTATAATGTGATTATTGATATAGTTGGGTTTAAATCTACTTTATTGCTTTGCTTTCTCTTTGTCAAATATGTTACTTGTAATTCTTTTTCTGCCCTCTTTTGTATTGAATTTTTTAACAGAGGTTTTTTTTTTTTTTTTTTTGAGACAGAATGTTGCGGCCCCACTTGGGGAGGAGAAGTGAACACAGAAGACAAACGACAAACGACAGACACACACAGACGGTACAAGACTGCAGCAGTTTCCACCTGCAGCGACTTTATTTTTAACACTGTTCTTTTGGTGTCTGTCCCAGTCTACCCCAGCTTTTCCCACTGCTATTTTCTGTTCCCAGAATGTTTTCGTCTCAGCATGGACTGGTTCTCACCGCTCTGCCTCAGGGAGTTGACGTTTGCGTCTCCTCCTTTGCCCTTTCCTGTTCACAGGTCAAGGCACC
>CAUYRT010105871.1:0-25166 GCA_963574885.1 Lepilemur ruficaudatus | reverse complement strand
CTTTGAACTAGATCCTGTGTTCTTTTGATATATCCCTATTCTAATTTGAGAAATTCCTTGCTTTCTGCACAACAAAATGTTCTAGACCTATCTTAAACTTTCTGTACCCTAGACCTGGAATTAGCTATTTTCCCAAAGATTCCTGATTCCTTTTAGTAGGGAATGGTGTTTAGAAACCAAGATCTGTGAGCAAGGAGTGCTTCTTGCTATTAGGAAGTCAACTAGTTTCTTTTAGTATATAGAGCTAAAACACACACACACACACACACACACACACGCACACATACACACACACAGAAACACACACACGTGTTTAAATTACAAGTTCATTTGGTATCTCCAAGTCCAACACTAAAAGATTCTTCCTCATCTTCTTCATTTCATTTTTGTACTGTCCTTCTCCCATATTGACAATTCTGGTTCCCAAAAACATCAATGTAATTACTCATTTGTTTTATCCTAGCATGTTAACAAAGTATTTTCAGAATTATTAAACTAATACTACTCTTAGTAGCAAGCGTACTAAGTAAATTAAGGATTTCTTTGCAATTCATTTTGTCTTTAGAAAATATCACACATCAGATAACTTAGTCCAAATTTACTTGAATTAGTTCTATTTTCTTATGGCTATGTTTTCAATTGATATATACTTGGGACCACTTATTTGTATTTGCATCCTGTTTATATATAATTTCATTTTTTTATCCATTTATCCTTTTACAGTTTTCATCCTTTTACATTTTATTTTAAACATTTACATAGTTTCAAAAATTGTTTCTCATACAACCTACTGGGTATGAAGGGAAGCATATAATAATTAAAATATTTCTATGTCATCATGTATAAGTTGAAAACTTGGTAAAGATTTTTATAACACATAAATGAGGTTGCTTAGAACAATAACCTTGACTATTCTTTGGGCTGAAAAGATTGGCTCAGAAATGTAATTCAAAATATCGATAGATTAGTACCAATTTAATGGTGAGTACATGTGGTGTTTGTTTTTCCATTCTTCTGATACTTTACTTAGAATAATGGGCTCCAACTCCATCCAGAATAATATAATAGTTAGTTCACTATTTTTTTTATGAATGAGTAGTACTCTATGGTATACATATACCACATTTTATTAATCCACTCATGTATTGATGGGCAGTTGGGTTGTTTCCACATCTTTACAATTGTGAATGGTGCTGCTATAAACATTAGAGTGTAGATGTCTTTTATAGAATGTCTGTTTTTCCTGTGGGTAGATACCCAGTAGTGGGATTGCTGATCAAATGGTAGTTCTACTCTTAGTTCTTTGAGGTATCTCCATGTTACTTTCCATAGAGGCTGTATTAGTCCCACAAGCATGGTATGAATGTTCCTCTCTCTCTGCATCCACACCAGCATTTGTTGTTTTGGGACTTTTTGATAAAAGCTGTTCTCACTGGCATTAAGTGATATCTCAGTGTGGTTTTGGTTTGATGATTATAAATGTTGAGTGTTTTTTTGTATGTTTGTTGGCCATAAGTGTATCTTCTTTAGAAAAGTTTCTGTTTATGTCCTTTGCCCACTTTTTAATGGGGTTGTTTGATTTTTTCTTTCTGATTTTCCTGAGTCATATATAGATTCTAGTTATCAGCCCTTTATTGAATGTATAGCATGCAAATATTTTCTCCCATTTTGTAGGTTGTCTATTCGCTCTAATGATAGTTTCCTTGGCTGTGCAAAAGCTTTTTAATTTGATCAGGGGAGTCCCATTTATTTATTTTTGTTGTTGCTATGATTGCTTTTGGGGTCTTCTTCATGAATTCTTTGCCTCAGCTGATGTGTATAAGAGTTTTTCCAACATTTTCTTCTAGAATCCTATGGTTTTGTGCCTTAGGTTTAAGTCTGTTATCTATCATGAGTGGATTTTTGTTGAGGGGTGAGAAGTGTGGATCTGTTTCAGTCTTCTACATGTGGCTATCCAATTTTCCCAGCACCATTTATTGAATAGGGATTATTTTCCCCAGTGTATGTTTGTGTCTGCTTTATCAACACTAATGTGCACATATGGGAAGTGACATTCGTAGGGTGTCGGGCAGGTGGGAGGGGGCAGCAGGAGGGGATGGGTAAATTCACCCCTAACATATGCAGTGTATGCTGTCTGGGGGATGGGCACACTTGTAGCTCAGACTCAGGCAGTGCAAAGCCAATTTATGTAACCAAAGCATTTGTACCTCCATAATAGTCTGAAATAAAAAAAATGTAAATATCTGGTGAATTTTGCTATGACATATAATTCTAAATCCTGCTTTGGGTTACATTGATTTATGTGATGTATGAACAAAATAGAAAACAATATAACATTGATGTTCGTATTATCAGTAAAGACAAGTATGTATAATGAGCAAAAAGTAAAAATATAACAATTACTTTTATTATGATAAATTTAAACATGTAAAGGTTTGAAAAAATATAGAAATAGAATTCTTGAGTCAGGTTTTCTGTAAGAAACTAGCCCATTATTCTCACTTGGTAGCTGTATTATCTTCTTTAATGGAGGAGTAGGGTCTTGTTTACTCATAGAGCTACTAAATAGCTCATTCTCTATCGTCATCCACAAATCTTTGAAGACCAAATGAGTTTTCATTATAGACCACTTAAAGATATTGATGTTAGACTTGAGTTCAGATTTAAATGGAATTAGTTATTCTTCTTTTGCAGTGTCCCTGGATTTCCTTGAATTTTTTTTTTCCTCTGCTTTATTAAACTGCCACCCTAAAGCAGATTATCACTTTGTTCCTCCTATCTTTCTTTACTCTTGTATGCTGCTGCTAGACTATTGTTCTCTACAAACTGCTTTTGGTGTTCTTACTCAAGAACCCTGTAAGGATCCTTGTTGATGATCAAGACATTAACTATGACTCATCTGTATCTGGTATTTAGAGATTTCTTGCAGTCTCATCCTTCTTATCTCCAATGATTAGAATCAGGAGAGCTTAAGTAGCACTTACAAAGTGCTAGGTACTGAATGAATGATGCATTATTTTCTGCTTTGCCTTGCTATCTCCATGCAGATAAGTTTCCTTACCCTTTGCCATTAAAGAATCCTCATATCCTTTAATGATGTCTGCTGGCATCTTTTTCTCAATTGCCATCCTGGTGACTCACATGCATTAGCACAAATAATTAAAACTTGGTAAAAGGGATATATTGGAATGTTGCTATAGTCACCTTCACATACCCCCAAGGAGAGAAACAAAACATTACCAGGCCTCTTTGTTACCAAAATCATTACTTGTCCCCTTGGCCAGCCAAAAAAATGAAGACAAGCAGTTTGAAGAAAAGGAAAGAGAAGTTTATTAATTTTCCAGCAAATGAGGAGGACGGTAGACTCTCATCTTAAATAGTCATCATCCTTCTTTTTAGCAGAAATACAGAGCTTTTGAAAGGTGGGTTTTGGCTTCAGCCTATTGCTGTTCCACTGTAGAATCTCCAGTGAAGATGATCTCTGTGACCTCTGTTCCCTTGAGCCATCTCCTATGGTTTAAGGTGCTAGAAACAAATAACAAAGAACATTCCTCTGCCCTTATGATTACTGGCCTAGGACAGGGCTGAAGGTTTTAATTCCCAAAAAGAGTGGAGGGGGGTGGGTTTAAAGAGACAGTTCGTAAAACATTTTACTCTTTTTCAGGCCTTTACTTCCGTTACATCTTGAGGACCACACCTGAAAATCAAGAATCAGTACTACAGTTTTCATCTCCCTGGGTTATCATGGCTTTATTTTTTGTCCTTTATCCTGGTTTCTCTCTTTAGTGGACCACCATGATGGTCAGTTCCAACTGTATACCAGTCCCAACTGTATACCAGTATCAACAACTGGAACAGTTCATGTTTTAGTTGAAAATCTTGAGAGAGGCTCTCATTTCATTGGCCACACATAGAGGAGAGTGGTAGCCATGTGGTAGCCAGAGCTCTTGCAAGGACCATGGATGAAACAGCTTCTCTAGAAAGGGCTGAGGGCAGAGTCTTGATAGCTTATTGGTATTAGGACTTGGTGTCTATCTCATATCAAGTAAAGTGAAAAAAAGTAGGTTGGACTCTATTTATCAATCTTCAAGATGATTTTATTTAAGATGAAATAGAAAAGCAAATATTTTATAATTTGGAAATTCTTACATCGTAAGATATACTGTAGCAAACAAAAGAGGATTTGATAATAAAACTGCATCATAGTAGATTTATATTTGAAATTTTATTTATTAATGAAAAAAGATGTATGATAGAGTATCAACAATTTTACACATAGTTGCTCTTTAATGTTTAAAAAATACTTCCCATGTTGGACACAAACCTAATTGTGATGATAGTCTTCTTCTTCGTCTTCAGTTTTGCAGACTCCAGCTGTTAGTAAAAACATTCCAACCAAAGGTCCAGAAAAATTAAAACAATCTGGAAGCATCGATTGTTTTACAGGTAATTAAAATTGAGGTAACTGGTATTTCCAAAAAATTTGAAAGATAGCCTTTATCTTGCCCTTTTGGTAAAATATTTGTTTGCTTTTCAGAATTGAGTATAATGAATAAAATAAAGAAGAATAAACTATCCAAAGCTATTTACTTAATGGAGAAAGCTCTTTTAATATTTGAAAAAGATGCATGCTCTACATCTTCATGGAAGTTTTTGATGGTAACAATATTTCATTTCTTCTTTTAGTACTGAAATACATCTTTTGTTAAAATGGATGATTTATTTTCCTTTGTTAAAAATCATGTGTTGCCCTAAACATCAATTATGAACTTATGTAGTCCAGCCTGAGCAGGAGAATTAATCTGTACCTCTAGTCCTTAATGCTCCTGAAATGGAAGAGGCTCTGTGGGGACCCCATGTAACCTACATGGGAAGCTAAATAAAATCAGAAGGACTCAAAATAAGGGAAATTATAGAATTGGAGTGACACTGTACCATCCTAATGCATTCCTTAATATGGAATTAAAATGCTTAAAGCCCAGTCGGCTAAGGTACCTGCTCTCTCAGATGGATACTGCTAATTTATGGACCAATTCCCTTGTTGATATCGTTAATCAGTTCTTACCCTGGCCTGGTAATTGTTTTGTCTTCTTGCTGATTCATTTTATGTTGATTTTAGAATTTAACTTTCTGACAGCAATCATATTTCAAATTATGGGATCTTTCTTTTTTGCCCCTACATATGACCTACAAAAGTTGATTGCATTGGCTAAGTGAATAGCATATAAAGATGTAGAGAATAATGCTACAAGTGGCTTGGCTAATCAAAGAAGGAAAAAAGTAGGTCAAAGCTAGGCGGTGTATACAAAGTTAAGAGGGGTTTAAGAGAGAAAATTTAGCACGTTAGTATGCTAAAAATGAAGAGCCAGAACAAAGAGAGAAATTGCAAATGTAAGAGGGAGAGGCTAATACGTAGAGCAAAGTCCTATAGAGGAGGGAAGAGGATGAGACTAAAAGGATTCATCTTCAATGGAACGTGGGCTGCAGGGAAGACACACCTCATCCTTTGATACAGAAAGGAGGGAGGACAGATGTAGATATAAAAAGTTTGTTGGTGTGGAGGCAGAGAGTTGAGTTGGTGCCTTCTTATGTCAATAATCTGATAAATTAAGAGACAAAGATATCTGCCATCAATAGAGGGTGAGGGCGGATGGTTGGGCTGGGGAGAACCCCCCCCAAAAAGGGCTAATATCCAGAATCTACAAAGAGCTCAAGCAAATCAGCAAGAAAAAAACAAACAACCCCATTAAAAAGTAGGCAAAACACATGAACAGAAGCTTTTCAAGAGAAGATAGACAAATGGCCAATAAACATGAAAAAGTTCTCAGTGTCACTAATCATCAGGGAAATACAAATTAAAACCACAATGAGACATCACCTTACCCCAGTTAGAATGGCTTTTATTAAAAAGTCCACAAAAAATGGATGCTGGCATGGATGCAGAGAGAAAGGAATGCTTATACACTGTTGGTGGGACTGCACATTAGTACAATCTCTATGGAAAACAGTATGGAGATTCCTCAAAGAACTAAAAATAGAACTACCATTTGATCCAACAATCCCCCTACTGCGTATCTCTCCAAGGGAAAAGAAGTTTTTTTTTAATCAAAAAGACACCTACACTTGAATGTTTATTGCAGCAAAATTCACAATTGCAAAGATGTGGAATCAAACCAAATGCCCATCAATTCATGAGTGGATTAAAAAAATGTATATATACACCATGGAATACTATTCAGCCATAAAAAGGATGAGTTGATGCCTTTTGCAACAATTGAGACAGAACTGGAAACCATTCTCCTAAGTGAAATATCTAAAGAATGGAAAAACAAACTCCACATGTACTCACTATTAAATTGGAACTAACCAATGAGCAGACATGCGCAGAGAGGGAAGTAAAAGTCATTGGAAATCAAATAGGAGGGAAGGGGAGGAGGGGAGGGGCAGAAACCTACTTAACAGGTACAATGAACACTATTTGAGTGATGGCCACACCTATAGCGATGACTCAAGCATTACAAAAGTGATCCATATAACCAAAAACATTTGTACCCCCTTAATATTTTGGAATAAAAAAGTATATGAATTACCAGACATAAAAAAAATATTGCTCTCAGGACTAATCTTGGGGCCTCTCAAAGCCTGAAGAGACTAAAACCTCTGGAGTTTTCCCTTTGTTTTATTATGACTGAATCTTGTCTTTATTCTACCATAGCATGCCCATCCCCTTGTATGTCTCTACCTCCCTACCACTGAGTCTGGGGGCATTCTGGAGATGTGGGAAGTCTCACGTTTCCAATGCATATCTTTTCCTTCTATTTTTTTAAAAAAGTGAAACTATTTTCACTTCAAAAAAATTATGAGTATAATGTCCTGTTAGGGTAGACTCATGAGATACATTTAGAAGTTCTACTTTTTATGAGGGATCCTCTACAAGGATTTTCACCAGCTAGGAGCGTGTTGAATATTTATTTTCCCAAAATCTTCTATAGCCACCTCTGCTCCTCAGTGGTTGTCTGTATCCAAGCGTTAAGGCTTAATGATCAGTCCTCAGGGTACTCTCCTAAACAGTGATATTATGGCTCAAATAATTGCCAAACTTTCTTTAAAGAAGACAAATAAATTTCTTTCCCTTGGCAGTCATTTTCAACTGGGGTGTATTACAGAATGTTTTATAATATCATGATCTTGTAATAAAATTATCCCCAAATCAGTAATTGATGTGTCACCTGATATCATAAAAAGGTTTGAAAAGCCTGGGTCTTTTCAGAACTCTTAAGTAATTCATACTCTGTTCAAGTTTTTCAAAAATTTCCCGACTCTGTGGATTCAAGTAATCTAATCAAATGTCTGTTTATTTCTAATCAACTAAAATGAACCAGATTGCTGCTATGAATGAGGGACAAACCTTTGATAATAGCTTGCTAGCTTTCCAAATGAGATGACTGGCTTTTTTTTTTGATTATGCAGTTTAGTTTTTCTGTTTTCCTGTCTTGATTATTTGACCTCTGGAAGTCCATTTAGGCTCTTTACACATTATACCATAGGTGTACTCTAAATGCATCACACCTAGAACCAATACTGGATGGCTTTGATCTTCTGAAGATCAAAGTAGTCATAGTAGTCATCATGACATTGCCCTTAGTCCACTTAAGAGTCCACAGCCTGAGAATTCAGCATCTTTGCAGATGAAATTTCTCATTGGAAAGAGGCAGCAATGCTCCTCAATACAAGTGCCTAGAGTTTCAAGGGCAGCATTGATTACTGTTATTTATGTATAGTATCCATTTCCCCTTCCAAGCGACACATTTTGAGCAATTTTTCCTCCCCCATTAAATATAGTCAGGTGGTACTAGTCCTCAGGAGGAAGGTTAGTGATGCCCGGTAGGCCAGTTGTCTGTTCTCTCCTTGGAATCTGTATCTTCAATAAAGGAATAAAAAGACTATGACAGTTTTATACATCCAAGTGTAGAAAATGACTGACAAGGAAAAGAAATTTTTTTGTTTTCTTTAGGGAAAGAAAATTTGGTAATTCATTCCTTCAATGCGTGTGTCCTGACCAGAGTCTGCAGACCCTCCTACCTCTCTGGGGTTGCTTTGGTCCAAGCCTGATTTTCCAGTTGTTTCTGTTGCAAAGAAACCCAGTTGTTGCACCTAGTTTTTTCCTAATACTGTTTGTTGAAAACTAAGGACATCTGTAGTTGAGATGATTTTAGCACTTCCAAATTCCACTAACAGTGCCTCAACTCTAAGCAAAGGAGCATTATGGATTAGCAGATTATTTTTTTGTAATCGATGCAGAATCTAATTGTATGGTTCTATTTTGAAACCAGAACTAATAAAGAAGCCCAGGGCTACTAGAAATTCTAATAACTCCTGGCTTTAGTATTTCCTGAATTTACATCTTGATGTCCCCTAAATACCACCAGTCTATTAACTATGTTAGCAATAATTGGATTTAATTATTTTTCCTGGTTTGTAGCATTTCAGTCAAATCAATTCTATTTGCTTTTCTTGTGGAGGGGGAAAGAATATATATGAACTATTTTTTTTTTCAGAGATCTTCTCAGCTCTTTTTAATTGTTCTGTGCTTAATTTTTCCTTATAGAAGAGCAAACTCTTTTTAATTCTGATCCCTCCCTATGAGGTCATGTTTTCACCCCCAGGCTTCAAACTGTGGACAGAAGATTTTAGCATATTTCACATTTCAGTTGATAAAGGCAGGAATATATATATATTTATATATGTATTATATATATATAATTTCAATGTATTTAGGCAGTACAAGTGAAGTTTTGTTACATGGATATGTTTTTTTCCCCCTTTTACATGTTTTAAGAGTATTGCATAGGAAATTTCATCTAGTTTGCCTTTTCATGCTTCTTTTAACTCAGCTTTGTATTAAGACAAAATAGGACAGGGGTTAGGACTATAAGGGTCTTGGATTAAAGTTCTGGGTCTGCCATTGATTAGCTGTATGACCTAAGTCATTTATGCTCTCTTAAATTTTAATTTCTTCATCTTTAAAATGGGGGTTCTTAGGAAGAGTTAATGCAATGATGTGTATGAAATGCTTAGTATTTGGAACAGAGTAAGCAGTCAATAAATGTTAGCCATTATTATTATTATTCTTTCACTTTTAGCACTCTGGAACATTCTATTTCACCTTTTTTGGTGCTTTATATATGTTTTTCTCTATCAGACTATGCATTTCTTTCTGTTTTCTCTTAGATTTGTCCTATAAATTGTATGTTTTGTTTTTAACAACAATATTCCCTCCTAGTGTTCTTGGATATGAGTTAATCTACTTTTCATCTTCTTCTGCTATGTATATTATAATGTTGAGAACCCAGAATATACCTCAGGGAGGTCAATTGGATGAGTAGTAAGTATGGCACTTTATCATTCCAGTCTTGTGATAGTTGTTTACGTATGTCTTAATCATGCCTCAAGATTACATTAATCTTTCCATTAGTCTTTCACTGCATTGTGGGTGTCAAGCCTGTGTCAAATGTATTTAACATCAATCTGTCCTCATAAGCATTGCGTAACTTCTGAAGAAAGGCAGATCTTATTTTCTCTAATGGAAACTATAGGCAGAGAAATTTACATTCAGACAAAAATACTTTGGATTTCAGTACTGTTGTTTGTGGCACATTGCAGCACAAATCACCATTCAAAGAATATTCAGAACTTATTTCCATTGTGAATTGGTATAGAATTCCCTTTCTATTGAGCTTTCTTGATCTTTTCCTGAGATAGGTAAAGGCTCATTTCTTCTTTCAACTTCAATTCTTACTCTAATTTGCCAGGCACTGTGCTAGACAGTGGAAGATGTGAGCATATATTTTCCATTATGTGATATGTCATATAAAACCTGCTTCTTCTTGATCTTTGATTAGAGAATGGTTTGTGTAGATTTTGCAATTGTAATAATACCTTGGTATTCTAGAGCATTGCTGTTATAGACAACACTCAAGTTCATATTGATAACACTTTTTCACAATTGAGTTGAGTGGGTTTAATGAGAATTCTTCCTTTCTGATTTTTTGGGGGCTTCTTTCTGATATTATTTCCTCCTTTCTAGTTGAGGAACCCTCTTAAACAATGGAATCTTATTAGCAGCTCAGTGAGTTGGCTCACTACGCTAGGATTCTAATTAGCCTTTGGATTTGCCTTGAGTTCTGTTATAGAATTTATCTGATTTACTTAAATCAAGGACTTTATAATAGACTTTTGTTACCTTTCACTGAAAACTTTAATACTTCTGTCAGCCTATTTCAAATTGGGCCATGGGATCTGAATTAGGGGTCTAAAGTTAAAATAGATCAATACCTAATCAGAATATTTTAAACATGCTCTCTTAAAATGCATTAGAGTAAAGATCACCACTGTCATAATTTCATGTCTTTCATTCAAAACACATTGATGGAACCGAAAGAGATAAATAAAGCACTGTCCTTGCCATCAAGACATTCACTGTTTAGAGGATATGGAAAGTCATGTACATAGGTAATACATCATATAAATTATATGTATATAAATTAGCTTTTGGGCTAAATACCTAAGGTCTTTGGAATGTAGGCTCTAGACACATGGTTGCTACATAAGACATCTCTTCCCACATAAAGGAACGATTGTCCTTGCAGATGGCTAAGATTTTTAACCTGCATATGCAGAAACAATTTCCCAAGGTCTCCTAGCACAGAACAACTGAAATTAAAAAAACATTTATCACCACAGATAAATGATTTTAGACCTTAATGTCAACCATTTCCAATAAAAAATAAAATATTAGTTCTCATCTCAATTTAGGCCAAGCTTCATTATTTTAGGGAAAAATGTATTACACTATAGTTTTATAATCTCCACTCCCACAGAGAGTGTGTACAGGTGTGTACTCACTCAACTTTAAACATCACTTTCATGCATACCCAGATTCTATATCCATCCAGTGTTACCTTTCCTTTTGAGCTCGAGGTCCAGATTTCCAGATGGAAACTTCAGACTCTCAACATGTCTCCTGTAGGGGATACAGCATAGGTTTTTGTGTCAGAGTGAAATGCGTTTAAATTTGTCAGACAGACATGTTGTCTTATTTCCAGAATTTCTTCTCTTGTATTTTTAAATTGACTAGAATTTCTAGAATAAAATGGAATAGAGGCATTCTGTCTCTTTCTGGATATTATTGATAATTCTATTAGTGCTTCACTATTAGCCCTGAGTGCCATTTCTGTTCTATTAGTAACATTGCAGCTATTTACTAAAATTAATATTTTTTAGTAATGCTGAAAAAGAGCTTCCTTAGTTTATTGACTTTTTAAAAAAGACCAGTAATGAATGTTTTAAAAAGTTCAAATATCTTTTTGGCCGTTGAATACTATGATCATATTTTTTCTCAGTTGATTTATGGATATATTAAATTACACTCACATACTTCCTGATATTAAATTATCCTTGCATTCCTGGGAGAATGACAATATGATCACAGCCCATTATTTCTTTAATGTATCTTTACAGTCAATGTATTATTAGTATTTTATTTAGGATGTTTGCATTTATATTAGGAAGATGATTGCTCTATGTCAATTTTCAGATTTTATTAAAGTTATAATAGTTTTATAAAATTATTTGAGAAAGCATCTATTTCTCTCTGTAGTTGGAAATGTTTAAATGGCATAGGAGTTATCAGTTCTTTGAGATTCAAAAATTTTATTACTGAAATCATTTCAGCTTAACATTTTTGGGTGAAATAATTTTTGGATACTTTTTTCCAATTTCTTCCATCATTATCCCTGTGTTTAAGTTTCTTGCTTCTTAAGGGCCACACTTGTTACATAGGTAATACATGACTCAAACATTACAAAAGTGATCTACGTAATCAAAAAAACATTTGTACCCATGTAACATTTTGAAATAAAAAAATGTTTTTTATCTATACTTACAATAATAATAAACTTACCAAAAAAATTAAGAAAACTTGCCTGTCTGTCCTCAAAGTTCATAGAATGTGTTTTAATCTATTTATTTGTTCTTGCTGATAGTAAGAAACTCTCAATTATATTCATTTCATAAACCACATATACCAAGTCTCATTAGTTGAGAGTCACACCTCAAGCTGAATTAAGGGTAGATATATAGTTCATCACTATAAATGCAGTTGATTGTGTTATTAACTTTTTAAGAACAATGAAATATGATGGTAGATATTCAGAGGGTTTGATTTAAAAATGAAATTCCCCATATTAACATATGGTATTAATAATAATGATAAACATATTAGACATAAATATGATGCCATTGGTGATCATGCTTAGCTTTATTTAGTAGCCATCTTTTACTTCTGCAAAATCATTCAATAACTGGTATACACACACACACACACACACACACACACACAGCTCTGAGGCTCAAGAAACTGCATATAGAAAGAATGTTGCTTACCACCATCAGAAGTCTGCAAATATAAATAAATATAAATATATATGTTCAAGCTCTTGAAATGTATTTTTCTATTTTCACATCTCATTATAGGAAGCATATTCTTTAATTGAGAAGAGCGAAGCAGAACAAAATGCCCTGTATTCGTATCAGAAATATTTGGAAAGCTCAAAAAGAAAGAAAAGCAGAATCCCTCCTCCACCCATCCTGCTATCCCGAACTCATTGTTCTGTGACACTCAAACCTGCTCCATTTATTTCGGATGTCAAGGTACAGTCTCCATTATGATCTTAGCCTCATGCAAAGCAGCATAAGTACTTTTATGACTATAACGTTTGAGGCTTTTATTGCTTTTAGACCTGAATAGTCTTATTTATAAGCACTGAACACTGGATTAGTATTCTAATGTCTTACCTATACTTAGTTTTTCCATGGCATTTTGCCCTTTATGCTATTTATGGTTTGCTCTGTATAGAATTGCTATACCCAAATGTATGGTCAAGAGGAACAGTAGAGAAGCATTTCCCTCTAAGTATCTTTGTCACCATGACACAGTCATATGCTGAAGTCCTCGCGTGCTCAAGATGGCCTCCCTGACGTGGATCGGACATTTGAAGGGATGGAAGTTATTCTCAGGGCCATGACAAAGATGAGGCAGCAGAGTGTGGAAATTTGGAGGTGATGAATCTAGAGGTTCTGCCCAAAATTCTTCCAAGTAGATGTGGATTCTTTTCATTCAAACAAAGGGCAATTTCAACCATATCATAAACCATAAATCTTTGTCTGTTTATTAAAGGATACGCTTTTTATCCCATTCCTGATGCCTTAGAACTTGGCCTCAATGTGACTAAAACTTGGGATTTCATTTCTTCAAAAATTTGGTTCCACCTAATTTATATTTTAAATATTACATTTTCTTCTTTTAGGTTATCAACACCATGCTCTTTGATGTTATATAAAAATGAAGTTTAATCGTTGATTCTCTTTAGGATGTTACGCTTGAATTTACATCAACCTAGTATAGTGGAAGAAACACAGGTTTTGAAGTCAGACAGATGGAGGCTTAAAATTCTAGCTCGACCTTTTACTGCCAGTATGACCTTAGGAAGACTAAATACATTTTCTGAGAGGTTTTTTCCTTTTTATTTGTAAACTCTGTTTACTATGAAGATTAAATGAGATGATGTGTACAATATTTTTGGCATATGAACTAATGTCTCTCCACTTCTTGTATTAAACATTTGTAGTAAAGTTTATTCAACACAGGTAATAAAGTTATAGACTGTGAATATGTTATTTGATGATATTTTTCATAATGTCTGTCCAGTGAGCATTTGAGTATAATTTGTCAAGCTCTGTGCAAAGTTATTGAGGTATAAAGATAAAGCATGGTTCCTTTCTTTGAGGAGCTTCAGGAGAATGGGAGATGAGCATCCCTGAGAACTAATACCACCTTCATGACGCTCTATCATTGGGAGAATAGAAGTAACATTCATCTTACCCCTGTGTTACAATAAACATGTTATTACTATTGCTGGCAATTTTTTTTTATTTCCAAATTTTTATTTTATTTTATTTATTTTTATTTTTTTTACATATCATGTCTTTACTCCATTTTAAGTGTACAATTTAATGATTATTAGTAAATTGACCAAATTGTACAGCTATTCACATACCACACTTTTAGGGGATTTCCTTCCCCTTTTTGAGACCCCCTAATTCCCTTCCCCAACTACATTTCAAGCATTCCCCTCCCCTCCACAGTGCTCACCCCATCCCTCAGATGTGGGTCTACCCTCCACCCCCCGAATCACTACATTTGACTAGATGCCAGATATTTATAAAATAATTCTTCCTTTATATGAGATCTTAAATACATTTCTTAGTTAATATTTTTCCCTTTATTTCAAAATATTAAGGGAATACAAATGTTTTAGGTTACATGGATCATTTTTGTAATGTTTGAGTTCTGGCTATAGGTGTGCCTGTCACCCAAATAGTGTTCATAGTACCCATTAGGTGGGTGTATTCCCCTTCCCTCTTCCCCCCTCCCCCTGGCCACTTTCCACTGAGATTTACTTCCCTCTGTGCACTTACATCATCAGTTAGTTCCAACTTAATAGTGAGTACATGTGGTGTTTGTTTTTTCCATCCTTGTGGTACTTCACCTAGGAGAATGGTCTCCAGTTCCATCCAGATTGTGGCAAAAGTTATTAATTCATCTTTTTTATGGCTGAGTAGTACTCCATGTTATATACATAATAAAATATTTTGTTTTATATCAAGAGCATTTGACAACTATATTCACTTTTAATTCAATTCTTGCCTTTCTACACTGTGTGTGAAGTATATTATAAAAAAGAAAACCTTACTAACACCAGAAATAAAATCACCAATTAAAGTACTTTGCCACCAAAGAATTCAGAAACAAATATATTTACGTGGTGGAAGGGTGTATGGAAAAACCTAAAATCAGTCATTTTAAACATTCTGTTTCACATGAACCTTCGACTTTAAAGTCACGTAATAAAATTCTTAGGAAAATTCTTGGGTGGGCAATGGCAAAATAAAGAAGACTTGAGATTATTTTCGATGTCTCCCATAATTTTTTCTGTTTTCTATGTGTATGTGTATATATATTTTTATTATTATATCTTTACATATTTTATCATATATTTTGATATAGATAGATATAAATATTGGATATATAGATATATATCAAATATATAGATATATTTATATATCATATAGATAGATAGATATCTATATGATATAGATATATAATTGATATAGATAAATATATATATTTTAAATTAAGTATAAATGAAGTACAAAAGAGAAAGATGTTTTCTAAAAAGGAGAGAGTGGTTTCAAAGGAGGAACAAACTATCACAGCAACCAAGAAAGGAAAGCTTCCATAAGGAAGTAATAGCACATTTTTTTTTATGATTTCACATTTTAAAATAAAAGATTAGCTTGAAATGAATGACATTAAAAACATAGGCTTAATTTTAAGGATGATTTTGCCTTGTGAAAACTACAATGATAATCACAACACGAATGTGGTGCTCATTCTAAGGTACACACTCTCTGAGTTTGGCTTGCCTGTTCTAGCACGTATACTGTAAAGATCCAATTCTCCCACCACTTTCCTCTATTTGAAAAACTGTGCAACCTAGTTGACTTTTACTTTTCCAAATATATTTTTTATACATCAAATCCTCCTCTTTTTATTTTTTCATTTACTTCTGATTATAAGGTATCACATGATACCAATGAATGCAGGCAATAGTAGTTTATTTGGCAGTACTCTAAAAAATCCAGAACATGGTAACATCAAATTTTGCTTTCATCAAAAATATTTTTGCTGTATCACTTTTAAAATTGAGATGTGTTATACACATACCATAAAATTTAACCTTTTAAAGTATACTGGTATGAGTGCTTTTTATAATAGTATATTCATTCATAAGGATGTACAGCTATCACCACTATGTATTCCATAACACTTTCCTCACCTCAAAAAGGAATCCCTTGCCCGTTAGCAGTCTCACCCATTCTCCCTCTCCCCCAACCTCTTGCAACCACTAATCTACCTTCTGTCTCTATGTATTTTCTTAATCTGGACATTTCATATAAATGAAATCATATGCCATGTTATCATCAAAATTTAAGCATGAAATTTAAAAACATCATAGAAAATCTATAAACCCTTGAGAATAAAGCAGCCAAGCTCAATTAAAGAAATATTAATATAGAATAATACTGAGAAATATGATGGAGAAAGTATAGAAAAAAATTGAAATGGAATGTTTATTGGGATCCTACTTAAGATTATTGAGTTCTTACCCCTTACTGAATCAAAATCTCTGAAAAGAAAGTTGTATTTTTATAAACCTTTTCTAGAGATTATATTTATCCAGGTTTGTTTTAGGCCATATTCTGATTCATTTCTAATGCAGGTCATTCCTAGCAGTTGATTGGTCAATGACCTATTTGCAAGTATCTAAATCATTCAATTTTGCTATTTTGAAAAATGAAAAATTCATAAATATAAAATTCAAATAGCGATTATACCCTATGCTAATATTGTCATAACTTTTAGCCTGTTTATGTAATAATTAATAATTGCTTAATTGTATTTCTTAGATATCTATGGTTGTGCATAATTTAAAAATTTTGGAATAAAAATTAAATGCATATTTATTTAGATTTCTTTGTTTTTGCCTTCATTTGTTTTGCATAAGCAATGCTACACTTATGCAAATCAATACAAATAGAGAAATTATGCTCCTGTAAATTATTTCATTTATGCTTCTAAATAGATTCATAATTACCAGAATAAAATATTTACTTAATAGTCCAAATGTCATTAATACTTTATAAATAATTTATCACTTTATGTAAAAAGTGGTGAATATTTAAATAACTAAGATATGATAAAGGATCAAAACAGTGTCATGTCCATTGAATCGTAAGATATACCAGTAAGTATACTTTCTATTGTATATTTCCTTCACAAATAATTTGTCATCTCTACGTCCTTCAAACTTATCTCAGTAATTAAATGCTTTGAATTAAATTTTAATGTATATTTTCTTTTTAATCCATCACATCATGGCCAACATCTCTGCTACAATATATGTCAAATTGAGTCACCAGAGGGTTATATATGACTAACGGCATGTATTGTTAAAATAGAAACACTAGCATGAAACTACTTGAATGAATGTGGTAAAATCACAGATGCCATGACCTTCTTAGCCCCACAAGCAAATACAGGTTAAAATATATGCTTCACAGGAGATTTGTAAAGAGGAGGGCAAGAGAGAAAGCAAGGTAGTCAGGGGTTGAATCTAGGTGAGGAATGAAGATAAGGAAGGAAAATCAAGAGTTTTAGAACAACTTATCTAAAATTGAGTCTTCATCAATAATACAATTTCTGTCTTGGCACCTGGCCTTAATTATTCAAATATATCTAAGCGCATATATATAACCCCTATAAGTTTTCACAACCACTCCAGTACCTTTTGGGGGAAAATATATACTGCCTCAAGCCAATTCTTTGTGAAATGTCTTGCTCTACCATTCGATAATATAGTGTACATTGTTCCATCTCCAAAACATATTAAGTGTCCTGATTTTCCTCAATTGGTTTCTATTTCCTCCTACAAATTTATGAATTCTTAATATCTCTACCTCATGTTAATTCCTGGGCAATTTTTGTAACTGAGGTAGGTAGGCAGATGTTACAATATGATCAGGAACTACAAAAAGATTTGGTCAATGGTATTGCAATTCATAGAGGAAATCCTAAAGTTGAAGCCAAATTTGAGATTAGAAGATTTTTTTTTTTTTTTCTGATTACCATTTCATTAGCTCTGGCCTCTTAAGCTCTTCAGTTACAGGTTTCTTTTGTCCCAAGGCTCTTTTAAGTAGGTAATGTTTTGTAAAATACTTAAGACATTTTTAACGGGTCCTTTGGGTTAATTCTTTCATAAGGTAAAGAATATTTTCCATTAAAATTAAACACCAGCATCCTGGTTGATAAGTTTTGTGATTTCATGTTTTCATATGCAGAATTTATTACATCAATTACATTAACATTTATCATTTTTATTTTTTCTTCTCTCTGCCTGTCTTTTGCTCTCTTGCTTTCACCTAGCATTTTGTTTTTTCCAATAGTTTATACTTCTAAAATATTGCTAAATAGCTGATTAGCCATTTTTGTTACTTCTAATCTTAATATAACTAAAATAAATTTCTTCAACTTTTCCAAGGTTACAATTCCCATATGTACCTGTAGAATACACCAAATACTTCTGGTTTTTCATTGTCAAACAGATATTCATGTCTTAAAAAAAAAAAAAACCTAAATTGTGGAGTAAAATTGTGCGGATATGATTTTTATATTAGATTAACCACAAGGAAACATATTTTGGAGCTAGATTGCTGGGGTCTCTTAATAATCTTGTTCTTTTTATATCTAAATCCAAATTATTATATGACTTAGATCTTGGTGGATTTTATCGTAAACTACACTAAATCATGCATGAGAACAATGTTTGATTTGAAAAGGAAAAATGTGTACACTCAGACGATGAGGACTACATTTTAATCATCAGGACAAAAGCAAATGTAAGCTCCAGCCATAAACATGGCTCTTGTACTGGCTCCCATTTTCTTTTTTCTTTGCCACTTGTTCTGACACATGCAAGATTCCAGTTATCTCTCTTCTTCCCTAAGGAATTTAATCGCTGGATGCATAAAACAGCTTATTCTTATTCTGACAGGTGCAAAAAATTAGTACTCTACATAGTGATCTTTCTCACCCTCCCTCTAGCTGTTGCCTGCTTACTTTTTGCTCTTAAACTACAGAAATAGAAAATGATTTAAGTTTAATTTTTCTCCTTTTGAAGTCATGATGAATAATCATAAGGATGAGTCAATACGTTTTAAAAATCCAAAGGATAATAACCCTGTTGTATTCATTTGCTAAAAACAGATGCCCCCTAGAAAGCATATTTCATTTTCAAAACTTTAAAAATATTACCCAGCATGGAATTGGATAGATATATAATTTATAAGTCACAGCTGTTTAAAAATTATAATAAACTCAAAACTTACAAATTCAGAATAAACCGTTAATATTTATAAGATGCCATAGTGCCTCTTACCTAGATTAATATACACTGAAACTACATTTCTTCCTGAAACTGACACATAATTTATTTTATAAAAGACTGAGAACAAATAATAATAATTCCACAATAACAAGAACAATATGATTGCTTTGAATGTGTCATAAGTATATACACATCTATTAATATTGAGCAGGGTAAAATATATTAACGATTTTATTTGCATAAAAATGAGATTAAAGTTAAAAAAGAAATGCAAGTTCAGCTCTACTTTTTATAAATTGTTAATTCATCAAAGAAATATGGTTAAATAGTACTTTTATTCTATTTTTTTTCACTTTTTGGAAAGAAAGGGACAAGCAAATTTTGATATGTTTATCGTATGTCTCAAGATACTTAAATTTCACTTAGAATAGGATAAATTACATCAATAAATATGTCTCTATTGATAAAAATTTCTTTATCAATTAGTAACATTCCACTTCTCTTTCAAATATTCATTTGGATTCTCTTCCTTCTGGAAAATCTACATGGAGGTAAGTCAGTTGAGTGAAGTCAAAAGTCAAAAGAACTGTAAATTAAGGTAGCTACATGGTACAAAGAATATGAAAATCAAAGAATATCTCTAGATCTAATCCTCAGCTCTGTCACTTGCTATATCACCTCAGATAAGACTTAGACAAGTTTACTACCTATAAAATGGAACTTATAAGAGATAACAAGGGTTTAATGTGAGGAATATATATATATGTATATATAATAATCTTTATATAGTGGTCATGTGCTCAAGTTTATCCAAGATATTTTTGTTTTTACATCTCCTATCCCCACATAGTATTAATAGTGCCTCCTTTCTCCCTCAAAATGTCCAGTTAAGATAATAATTGGATATTTACTCTACTTACAAAAAATCTAGTAGGTAGTAAGTAAAATCTTGCAATTCAGGCTGGGCGTGGTGGCTCATGCCTATAATCCTAGCACTCTGGGAGGCCAAGGCGGGCAGATGGCTTAAGGTCAGGAGTTTGAAACCAGCCTGAGCAAGAGCAAGAACCCATCTCTATTAAAAAAAAAATAGAAAGAAATTAATTGGCCAACTAAAAATATATAGAAAAAATTAGCCAGGCATGGTAGTGCGTGCCCGTAGTCCCAGCTACTTGGGAAGCTGAGGCAGGAGGATCACTTGAGCCCAGGAGTTTGAGGTTGCTGTGAGCTAGGCTGATGCTATGGCACTCTAGCCTGGGCAACAGAGCGAGACTCTGTCTAAAAAAAAAAAAAAAAAAAAAAAAATCTTGCAATTCAGGAAATAACTTTTTAAATGTCATAATCAATCAAACCCAGTGAAATAATCAGTTTAGCTTTATAGTAATACAGAAAAAAAACTTCACAGAGAAAGTCTGTTCTGCTATGTAGTCTAGGGACATCTTACTAATGAGTCATTATTGGAAATAATAAAAATAACTCAAAACATTAAGATAGTTAAATGAAAATATATTACAGTGATTATTTATGCCTCATGAATGAAGTCCTGGAGTTCAAAGTTTAAAACTAAATTAAATCAATAATCTGATATCAAACTATTAAAAATTGTATTTGGCTTTCTAACATTTAGAGAGCTTTAAAATGTAGGTTCAATAACAAAATGATAGAATATGAGTATTTTAGTTTAATTTGAGTAGTTTAGTTTAGAAAAGTCATAAAAAGCTTTGTAGGCAGTATTGAATTCTAAATTTTAACAATTCTCAATTCTCACTTTTGTACAAAGGTAATAATAATACTGATGATAGCAACAACGTTAATAAATATTAACAGTTATTAAATACTTATAATATGCTAGCTGGTATAATTAATCTTTTACAAGTCTGAAATCATTTATTCTTCATAACCCATAGGTTAAGTACTATTCCTAGCACACCCATTTACAGAGTAAGAAACTGATAAACACAGAGGTTAAGTAACTTGCTCCAAATCATACATTAGTAAGTGATGGATCCAAAGTTCAAATCTAGACAACATGGCACTGCAGGCCCCACTCTTAACTGCAGTGCAATACTTCTTCTCTAGTTTGGCAGATAAAGGACTGTAAAACTTGAGTTTTGAAAAAAAATCTTTCTCTTTCAGGGTTCAGTGTATATTGTGCAGTATGGAGAATGGATGAGAAAGTAACAAAATGGTCATTAAGAAGCTTTTGTAGTAATTCTGATAATATATAATAATGTCACCAAATAGTATGATGAAGGAGAGAAGTTGATAGATTAGAAAATGTCAGGCATTTGAAGGCAGTAAAATCAATAAGACAGTATAGTTTATTGATTATAGCCAGTGAAGGAGAGGGCATAATCAAGGTTGGGGATTTAGGAGAGTGGGTTGTGTGATGAGATATGAAATATATAAGGGGAAGAGATGAAGCTCAGTGTTGAACACATTGAGCTAGAGTTGCTCATTGGACATGTAGATGAAGTTGTCCATAAGGAAGCTGAATATGTGGTTGGGCAGCATGGAAGAAAGATCTAAGCCAAAGGTACAGTCACAAGTATCAGATGCAGATAATCAGTAATTGACACCATGTGATGTTATCCAAGAGGAGGATTGACTAAGACCTGTGGAAACTCATGAATTTCCCAAATGTAACTTTATTCAATTGTTTAAATCCTCCACCATATCAAACATTTTCCCACTTCTAGCTATAAACAAAGACTAAAAGGATCTAGTTTGAATTTTTTTTCAAGTGAAGATGGTAATGAATAGTAAAATGGTTCAGAAGAAGAAAGACAGAGGAAATAGAAATCAGAAGGCTGGATAATCTACAGTCTAGAGAAACCAAACCCTATGGATTAAATATGAAATAGTGATTGAAAGAGGCACGTGATTGATTATTCCAACATCCTCATTTCTAAATCAATCAATAAACCACTCCCCATCCCCACTCCACCAAGAAATACTGGGTGATGTCATCAGCATTTGACTTCTTCAAAGAGAAAAGGTTCTATAGCAAAGTAGATTCATATTTCCTTTTTTTCCTCCCCAAAGTTAAAGATAATAAAGAACTTGCCATGGCATAA
Organism: Lepilemur ruficaudatus; assembly: GCA_963574885.1. Lineage (NCBI taxonomy): Eukaryota > Metazoa > Chordata > Mammalia > Primates > Lepilemuridae > Lepilemur > Lepilemur ruficaudatus. The sequence goes on along the minus strand of CAUYRT010105871.1, from coordinate 3,025 downwards.
AATCTGCAAATAAAAAAGTGCCAAAAAGATTTTAAAAACCCCCAAAATATCAAATCTTCTGATATACTCCACTTTTCTCCAAATAATAAAGCTGTTTTTCACATACATTGTGAACTTTTCAGTAATTTACTGGGATGAAGATAAATCACCTTGTATTTTTATATTATAAGAATGCTCTGCTGTCAGTCAGAAGTAGAGATGGCTGAACCTGCTTAAATAATTTTTTATCCCCTTTTCTCACTGTTCGAGAAGATAGTACTCCCTTGTTCATATAAAATACTGTTTGGTTTGCTATAATAAGAAAAAGTTTGGAAACAGACAAATAAAATTCTGAAGTTAGAGTACTTTTAAAAATCTCCAATTTTAAAATTATATTAATGCAGTCAAATTTTCTCTGTTTCTTTATTAAAAGAGAAATATTTTTAATGCATCTTATTTGCAATATAAGTATTTTAAGTAACTTTATACACATTCCCCAAAGTTTAAATAATTTAAGGTCTTTTTCTTTAAATTTAAAAGTATCTTTATTTCTAACATAGTCAGTAAAATTGAAATGTTCATATTTGAATCATCCCTAAATTAAGAGTTCTCGTTTTTCTCCATTTCTAAAATGTCTTTCTCAGCTACCTGATAAGACTCATATTATGAAAACAGCAGCTCAATAAGGGCTTCATTTTTCTCTATACCTATCAGTTTTTGTTGATTTAGCTGTTATCATTTACTTATGGTTGTAAGATAAAACAAATCACTGGATAACTAAATTTGAAAAGAAAATTTTCTTTTCCCTTTCTGATGCTAACTTTTTCTGTCATTATTATAGACTCATAGAGGAGATAACTTCAAGAAAGATTCAGAACATTAAATCATATAAAAATTTGTGCATGTTCATATTGATAATGTTAAGAAGGAACAAAATATATCCAGACGTTGGCCATGAAACAGGCATTTGTTTTATCTGTCTAGGTAAGAACAATTGTATTTGGTCTGTATTATTGTAAAGTAACTCAAATAGTGCCTGCTCTTAAATTATTCCATCTCTTTGAGTGGTCCCACATAAAATATTATTTAAGCAGATTCAGTCTAGTTGAATCAGCAAAAGGGGCCGAGGAAGCTGGATAGCAGCATGATAATATGTCCAAATGTTCACACTTCCCACAAGATCCCAGACTGTTTCTGTGTTTCTCTTTCCTCCTCAAAAATGTTCAAAACGGGACATTTTTAAGAACAAAAGACAACCTATCCTTCGAATTTAAATTCTCATTCTAAGTAAATTTTTTTTGCCAAATTTGTAAAATTAACCATATTTCCTGAGAGTTGCATCACATTGCTTCTTATGCAGACAGCATACTATATACACAAAAATACCACACAAACATCTGGCCCTGATTTACCTTTTATAACTAATGAATATAAATTGATAATATCCTGAGTATTTAAAAAATGTTACATTTCTTCCCTTTTCCCTAGTTATTGATGCAGGCTTCCACGATGCTGATCAATTTGACTCTCTAAGGTAGTCTGGTTCCATGCTTGGCATCAGCAACCAAGATTGCTCCTGCAGCCCATAAATTCAACAAATCCTTAAGAGGTTGCTGTGTGGGTGTTGGCCTGGCTGACATCCCTGATTCCATTACAGTCCTCACTTACTTATTTCTCTACACTAATACCTATGTTACCTTTTAAACTGAATGCAATTTCAAAATGAACAGTCCATTTTTATGCTTGAAATAGATTGATAACTTCATTACCCACAAGATAAAACACAAAATTGTTGGTCTAATGCTTTATTATTTGGCCCCCAAATTTCTCCTTCACTCTTCTTTGCAGCACTCACTGCTAAGAATCCATCAGTGCATCATTGTGAAGTCCTTGAACGTTTGCCTTATACTTTCACAGACGTAACTTTGGCATGTGCTGTTTCCTCTGATAGGGTTGTTCTTTCCCATCCCTTTACCTAGAGGATCCTAATTGTCCCTGCAGCCTTAGCACTAATTTCTCTGAACTTTTAACTCTGGATCCACACTCATTGTCCCAGAATGGGCTCCTAATCAAGCCACGCCGAGTCTCTCATTGCATCTTCAGCTCACACTTGTCGATCAGCAACCACGTGCCCACTCCTGCCTAGGCCCTGAAGGTAGGGTGTAAACACAAGCAGCCCCTCTTGTGAAACTTTTATTCTTGTCAAGAAGACAGAACATAAATGAAAATGAAATGTAATCACTGGTAATAATAGTGCCATAAAGAGAAACAAAGTAAAGTTAGAGAACACAGCTGAAGGACTAGTTTAGCTATGATCATCTGCTAAGACCTGAGTGAAGGTGTGCCATTTAACCAAAATTTAGGTAATGTGACCCTGTAGACCCCTTCTCAAAATTTCTCATTATATTGGAATGAAAGTTAGAACTTGCTTACATATAAGTCATCCTCGAATTGGGTAGTTTTACAGTTTAAAAAAAATGACTTCAAAAGAAAGTAATTGAAAAGTAATACATTCATATTAGAAGCATTTTAATTTATAACATATTAATCTACTTTCATTTGCCAATATCATGATATTGGGCCATGGACTTTTAGTTTAGTATGCACCTGCTGATTAGAATTTTACATTATCTTTCCTACAAAAGTCTCCCCACAATCAAAATTTGGTCTTCTTCAAGTGGATTGAGAAATTAAAGATAAAATATTTTTTTAAGGAGGTTTCAAAGCATTTCCAGTGTGTTTATCTGTATAGATTTATGTTGGGAAATATGATTGAGGAATTAATGAAATGTGGCTCATAAGATCATTATTTTATTGTATCGCCCAATATTGCTATATTAAAGACAGAAACAGGAGTTTGCAGGGTTTTACCCTGAAAGAATACATGAACTCAATGGTTCACTTATCAGAGGCTGTTATCATGGGAGAGCTCTCAAATCTCCGGTAGGGAAGCAATCCAAGGGACTCCCTGGTTATCTCACTGTGGGCTTTTCTGTGCCTTCAAAGGGCAAGGTACGGTAAATATCTAGTCCGCAAGATGGGAGCC
>CAUYRT010105867.1:0-25586 GCA_963574885.1 Lepilemur ruficaudatus | reverse complement strand
GAGGATGTGGAGAGACAGGAACACTCTTACACTGCTGGTGGGACTGCAAATTGGTGCCACCTTTGTGGAAAAGAATTTGGAGATTCCTCAAAGAGCTAAAAATAGAATTACCATTTGATCCAGCAATAGCATTATTAGGCATCTACCCAAAAGAGCATAAGACATTCTATTATAAAGAAATCTGCACACAAATGTTTATGGCAGCACAATTCACTTTTGTTAGGTTCTGGAAAGAATCCAAGGGCCCATCAATTTATGAGTTGATCATTAAAATTTGGTATATGTTTACAATGGAATATTACTCAATTTTAAGAAACGACTGTGAGCTAACACCACTTATATTATCATGGATTAAGCTTAAGCCCATTATTCAAAGTGAGGTAACACAAGATCCAAAGAATGTGTCCCACTTGTACTCGCCATCAAATTGGTATTGACTGATTGACACTATGGTGCTTAACTGGTGGTAGTGTTCACTGGGGATTTTGGGGGTTGGGGTGGACCCATATCTGGGGGATGTGGTAAGCACTGTGAAGGGGACGGGAAGGCTTGAAATGTATTTGGGGATGGGTATTAGAGGTCTCAATGAGGGGTGTGAAATCCTCTAAAACTGATTTATGTGAATAGCTGTACAACTTGGTAAATTTACTAATAACCATTTAATTGTACACTTAAAATTGTACACTTAAAATGGAATAAAGACATGATATGTAAATTACACTTCAATAAAGACCAAAAAAAATACACAGAGACTAAGGTGGAGTTTTATATACAGAAATCAGATAAAGCAGGGGTACTCAGGAGCCTACACCTCATCTCTGTAAGTAGTGCAGCATTAAGGTTAGATTAACATAGGTGTTTTTATAATCATAGATATCAATTACCAGTTGCCATAGTCATAGATTTACATAGTAACAGATTTACATATCATATAATGCAGTTGCCATGGGTAACAGGTAGTTTTGTTTAGGGTTAAAGTTTTTTTCAAAGGGCTTCTAACAATTTCTAATCTGTCTAGGTGAACCAACGGAGTCTTTCAAGGACTAACTTCTAAATTCTAAGACATAGTTATGAATTAAAAGAGGAATAACAAAGAGATGTAGTGGTTCTATATTTCTTTGACCTAGTTATTGTAGACTTAAGGGAGACAGGAGAGAGCAGGAAGCCCATCTCTACAAAACAAATTGTTCACATCTGCAGGGGTGTGTCTCTGGACAAAGGGCACTCATTTTTTTCTGGCTCCCATTCTGTGAGCCAGATGTTTACCTGTCTTGTCTTTCAAGAACAGGAAGACCTCACAGATTCTGAGATAACTGGGAAGCTCCTGGAATGCATCCATACCAGAGCTTGGAGAGCCCTCCCAAGGTGAGGCAGCCCTTGGTAGGCCAACTAATGAGTTCACATATTCCTTCAGGGAAAAACCCTACTGACTCCTGTTTCTGTCTTTAATATAGCAATATTGGGCAATGCAATAAAATAATGATCTTGTGAGCCGTATCTCATTAAGTCCTCAATCATCTTTCCCCAACAAATTCCCCCTTTTATATTTATTAGAAATGAGTTGATGCAGTTATACAGACATCCCAGCAAGGCATCGGGCCCCAGACTGCTGTTTCCTTCAGAGTTTTCTCCAGACTACAAATAAGTACAAGCAAATGATTAAAATAATGCAAAAAGTTATTATAGTGGAACTCCCATAGATCTGAAAATGAGAAAGAGGATCAGCTGACTCCAAACCAGATGAGACACCATTAATTATGTCAGCTTCAGAGAGCAAATTTGTGACTGAAGGTATTTAATATTTCTTATTGTAAATTTGCATCTCTTCAGTCAGATTTCCTTGATTAAGTAGGACCTTTCTTAATGTTTTCCCAAGGAAATCGGGTTTTATTATATATGTGAGGACCTAGAGTGCTCATACCATAATTGAGCCATGTAATATGACTTTTAAAGTCAATGTCTTTTACAGACATCGAGGTGGCAGTTTTATTCCAATGAAGTTTTTTCAAGATTGTAAGATGAGGCAGGATGTCCGTGGGGACTCGAGTCTAATACATAGCTATAAGAAGTTGACCCAGTAAGAATGTGTCCCATGTGACTTCTACAATTTTCCCATTGTACCCAGGTTTTACGGTCAGAAATTACTATGTTCTTATAGATGGGTACATCTGTAGGTGCAATTTTATTATGCTCAAAAGAACAAAAAGAAGAGACAGTTAAAATAAATAACCAGGCTTTAGTTTTATCACTTGTAGAATTGCTAGTGTCTAGTCTGATTTGAGTAACAGGTTTTAAACAATGAATATCGTTATCAATATATATGGGAGGGCCTTCTGTCCCAACTTCATGTTTATTAATTGTAGTGCTCTCCTCATTGGGTTTCACTGGACCACAATAATTGTAAAGTCCTGGTAGCCAAATAGAATCATTACCAAATACTAAGAAAGGCGTGTCATCCAAATTGGCAATCTCATTTAAAGATGGATTAGGAATATAGGCCCAGTAGTGGTAAGTCTGGGTACCAGACACTCTTACTACCATGCTCACCATGGAGATAATGGCAAGAAAGAGGTTTACAAACATTGTAGGTACAGATGTCTGCTTCAATATCCTTTCTGCTTCTTGGTGGGTCTGCTTCAGCTGTCCCCATGTCATGATCGCTGCCTGACACATTCTCTTGGCTTGGCTTCTCTCTAGGTTTGGTTCTTCTGCTTGAAATCCAGACTGTTTGTCTGTCATCTGTCAAAACACAAGCAAAACCTCTGCTCCACTCCTTTGCCCATTCTTCTTTTCATTTATTTTCTATATCATCTTTCCACCAGATAGGCTGGTGAGGGAAAGAGTCCGGTTGTTGACTCCCTTTCCAATGCTTTTCTACTGCTGTTAACTTGTCTTTTTTATGAATATTCAAAAACTTTAAAGTAAATAAGGCTTGATTCATTCTATCTCTGGGGAAAATATACCTCCCCTTTTTGTTTAAGTAACGTATTTTTTTAAGATTTGATGAGTACATTCTTTACTATTTTAGGTAATATCTATTGAGTTAATTTTAGAAATTGGAACAATTTATCTTTTGGATAGTGATTATCAATTGTTCCTATAAAATCAGAAATATCTGATTGCCAATCCAGATTTTGCTGATAAGCCATTTAAATTTGTAAATTGGTAAAAAGAATAATTTTTTTTCAGGATCTTGGCCTCTCAGTTTTTTAGTCTGTGTTGGCCTCTAAATATAATTTGACCAATTTTGTCCAAATAGTTAATAAGGCATTTTTGTTGGTTATATGGGAAAAAAATCTATTCAATTATACCCTCTTCTTGAATTAAGGTAGCAGAGGGAGAATGTTTTGATGGATAAACTATCAAATCTACTCCCTTCTCAAGATTTACTCTAGTAAGTTGAGCTTTTTGAAAATGAGATTGAATCCATGCCAGTTCCTCTTGAGCTGCTTGAGTTAGTTTATGAGGACTATAAGATCAGAATCACTCTTTAATATATCAAGTAGGTTACTTAAAACATAAGTGGGAATTTTTAACATAGGTCTAAGCCAATTTATGTCTCCTAACAATTTTTGAAAATCATTTAGAGTTTGTAATTTATCTATATGTATGTGAACGTATTGAGGAACTGTTTTATTTCTATCAATAAGAGACTTCACATAGATAAGTGGATAATCCTGTTGGACTTTATCTTCAGCAATTATTAAACCAAATTGAGGCAATATTTGTCTGGCCTGTTTGCATAGTTGTTCTAATATTTTTTGGATGAACATGCAAATAAAATGTCATCTATATAATGAATAATATAACTGTGTGGAAAACATTTTCTTAGTATTTCTAAAGGTGATTGATGAAATGCTGGCACAGGGTTGGGCTACTAAGCAGGCCCTGAGGCAAAGCTTTCCATTGATACCATTTTGTTGGCTATTGATTGTTTAAAGCAGCTATGGTAAAGGCAAATTTTTCTCCGTCAGATATTTGTAAAGGGATAGTAAAAAACAGTCTTTTAAATCTACTATTATAATATGCCAGTCCTTAGGGATCATAGTCAGAGATGGAAGTCCCAGCTGAAGAGTTCCCATTGGTTGTAGAATTCCATTGATCTTTCCTAAATCAGTTAACATTTGCCCTTTACCGGATTTTTTTTTAAAGTAACAAATACAGGGGAGTTCCATGGACTGGTGAACACCTCTATATGTCCTGCTTGTAATTGTTCTTCTACTAATATTTGAAGAGCACCCAATTTTTCTCTGTTTAGCAGCCACTGTTTGGTCCAAATAGGTTTTTGTGATATCCAATTTAAAGCCAGTGCATAGTGGTGCCCTTCAGCAACAGTGGCCATCATCCAAAATTTTGATAGACTCTATCATGCTGAGATGAATGTGCTTATGGTTCCACAAAGGTCTTAGCTCCTTGGCCTTTTTTACCCAACCCAGAGCAAGGATTATAATTCATATTGAGGATTAGTTGTTTAGTGGGAGGAGATTTATTAGGTATACTAAGATAAGTCCACCACTGTTGTAATAAATCTCTTCCCCATAAATTAATAGCAATATCAGCCACATGAGGTTTTAAAGTGGCTGTCTGATTATCAAGGCCAAAACAATTTAAAATTTGTTGACTTTGAAATATATCAGTCATAGTTTCGATCCCAGTGAGTACAGTAGGAACTTGAAAAGGCCAAGGCTTTGGCCAAACAGTTTTGGAGACAATTATAACATCAGCTCCAGTATCTACAAGTCCAACAAAAGATTTGCCATTTAGCATAATTTCTAATTGAGGTCTTTGGTCATTAATAAAAGTTTGCCAATGTACTTCAGTTCTAGTACTTCCAAAACCTCCTTGTCTTAAAACATTAGATTTTCCAATTTGCATATAAGGTAATAACAGAAGTTGTGCAATATGATCTCCAGTCTGAATAAGATAATCAGAAGTGGAACTCATCATAACTGAAATTTCCCCCAAATAATCTGAATCAGTTACACCCAAATGTACTGATACTCCTTTTAATGTAAGAGAACAATGGCCAATTACTAATCCAGTTGTGCCTGCATGTATAGGACTAAATACACCTGTAGGTATTTTACATATGCCTGTAGATGGTGTTAAAAGGCCATTGTCACAAGAGGGTATATCTAATGCCCCGCTTCCCTTAGTAGCAGGCATTAAGGCAGTCACTTTTAATTTTATGGGGCCCAAGTTTGAAATGGTGGGAACTGCTGGCTGAGACCGCTTATCACTCCATTGTTGTTTTGTGTCTGTGGCTGCCAAGCTGGAAACTGTTAGATAAAAGGATTTCTCATATTTTCTTTGGGGCCCTGGTCTGGCCCTTCACTCCATTTCCCTGTTCCACAAGGGGGTGGCCATTAGCATGAAATTTAGATTGGCAACTATTGGCCCAATGATATCCTTTGCCACCATGGGTGCAAAGTCCTGGAGCAGGACCTGCAGGCTGGGCATTGTTAAATGCTACTTGTACTCTTTCTTCAAATGGCCTTTACAGCCACTGTTAAAACATTTAGAGGCAGTCTTTTGTGCCCTGGAATTTTCTTTTCTGCTCATAGCCTCAGCCCACATTTGCATTCTATAGGCTTCTGAGCCCACCTCTTTGGAAATCTTTAGGTATTCTTCCAATGGTGTGTTGCTTAACTTTAATGGGTGCAAAAGACATTGGAATTCCAAATTAACATTATCAAAAGCCAGCATACGTAACATCATATTTCCTAAGTTAGGAGGACTGTTTTTTGCACAACATCCTGTAGTCTAGTAATAAAATCCACATAAGTTTCATTAAGATTTTGTTTAACATTTATGCAGCAAGACACAGCTTGTCCCGGAGAAGGTATATTTTCCCATGATGTCACACAGCTCTGCCAAATTTGAGCAATAGCCTAATCATCATATTTTAATTGAGCATTTATGTCAAACTAATTTCCTTGTCCCTTAATTTGTGCCATGGGGATATTTATAGGTGGGTCTTGGGACTAATTCAGCTAAGACTGTTGTTGCACTCCATCTCTCCACTAAGTGGTTAACTAAAAATTCTGAAGGGGACAAAATTGTCTATGCCAGAGATTCCCAAACCCAAGGAACAAGTCTTCCTGTTTGCACCAAATATTCAAGTAATCCGTTGGTGTAAGGAGAGTTTGTACCATCAAAGACACAGGCTTGTTTTAATTCTTTGAGAGTTTTAAATGAAATACGCATGTGTTCATGGTGGCAACTGCGAGGTGTTCATGCTGCCCCATCTTGATCATCTGAATCTGAAGTCGGCTGTACTACAGCAACAGGATAAAGATATGCTTCTAAATCTCCATTTAATTGTGTTTTTCTTATCCCTTTTGAGATTCTAGTCCACTTTTTAGAAAATTTTTTAACAGCCTATCTCAAAGGCAGATTATGCTTCTGAGAGCCACTTGCTTTAGAAAACAGCAGTTCCTCAGGTGAAAGCTTAAAGCAGCTAAGTTAGTCTGGGGGAATAGCGGATCTCTACCTGCTGCATCAGTCCCTTGCTCAGTCTCACAAGGATCAATATGAGAAGAAATTGAAGATTCACTTCCAGAATCTTTCTGCTGCTCCACCTTTTTTATAGACCAGCTCTGAGGATCAGTGGCTATTTTTACTGGCTGTCTTTTTCTGGTCTGATGCAGATGGAAGGTTACAAATTACCTCCTCCTTCCTGCAAACCACTGGTTCTGAATTATCCACTGCTCTCTTTTAAGGATGGGATTCTTTCATCTTGCTAGATTTGGAATCAGATTGAAATAGTTGTAGGGCTTGTGTAATTAAAGAGCAGAGTTACCAGATATATAAAGGGATTTTTTTGTCCTTTGTGGAACATTTTTCATAATGTTTTTAGCACTAATTGCCAATGCTGCAGTTTGAACTCATCTGGAGATGGGAAAAAACTGCAGTGTTTAGAAATCAATTGAAACAATCCTTTAAGATTTTTCTTTTTGGAATCTGCTCCAGCACTCTTTAATAAAGCCCTCAAAAAGTCTATGTACTCATAAGAGAAAGTCTACCCCATTTGGTTATCCCAAGTAGTCTTATATTACATTCCAATCCCCAGGGGTCTACCCTCTTCCTTCTGGGTGCTGTCATCTGGGTCCCCTGTGGCACAGTATGTAGATCTCCTTTGCTCCAGTGAATCCTTTCACCTAAGGGAAACTGTAGGAAAAAACCTGCTGCAAAACTTCTGCAAAAATGTATCCAGCCAAAAATATCCTGCCAACTATGCCAGAATGCAGGGCATAATCCTGCTGGCTACACCAGAATGCAAGGGGCAGCAGGTCATGAGGAGATAAGCTACTTGTCCTCATGAAAAACTGGATCCCTTGGGTACTTGTCATCATAGAGGATAAGAAATTGATAGGAAATAGAGAGAATAAAAAAATACACAGAGAATAAGGTGTAGTTTTATATACAGAAATTAGATAAAGCAGGGGTACTCAGGAGCCTACACCTCATCTCTGTAAGTAGTGCAGCATTAAGGTTAGATTAACATAGGTGTTTATAATCACAGATATCAATTACCAGTTGCCATAGTCATAGATTTACATAGTAACAGATTTACATATCAGGTAATGCAGTTGCCATTGGGTAACAGGTAGTTTTGGTTAGGGTTAAAGGTCTTTTCAAAGGGCTTCTAAAAATTTCTAATCTGTCTAGGTGAACCAACAGATACAAAGTCTTTCAAGGACTAACTTCTAAGTTCTAAGAGATAGTTACGAATTAAAAAGAAGAATAACAAAGAGATGTAGTGGTTTGGTATTTCTTTGACCTAGTTATTGTGGAGTTAAGGCAGGCAGTCAGGAGAGAGCAGGAAGCCCATCTCTACAAAATAAATTGTTCTATCCACAGGGGTGCATCTCTTGCCTAGGGCACTCATCTCTGGCTCCCATTCTGTGAGCCAGATATTTACCTGTCTTGTCTTTTAAGAACAGGAAGACCTCACAGGTTCTGAGATAACCAGGGAGCCTCCTGGAATGCATCTGTACCAGAGTTTGGAGAGCCCTCCTAAGGTAAGGGAGCACTTGATAGGCCAACTAATGAGTTCACATATTCCTTCAGGATGAAACTCTGCAAACCCCTGTTTCTGTCTTTAATATAGCAATATTGGGCAATGCAATAAAATAATGATCTTATGAGCCACATCTCGATTAATTCCTCAATCATCTTTCCCCAACATAAGTTGATTCTACATCTTTACAATTATGATTTCCACTGCAATAAACATTCAAATGCAGGGGTCTATTTGACAAAATCACTTCTTTTCTTTTGGGTAAATACCCAATAATGGGATTCAATAATAAGGGGGTCAAATAATAAGTCTTCATTTATTTTTTTGAGGACTCTCCATAATGTTTTCCATAGAGGTCATAAAAATTTGCAGGCCCACCAATATTGTATAAGTGTTCCTTTCTCTGTGCATCAATACCAGTAATTATTACTTTATGACTTTTTAAATAATTGCCATTCTGACAGGATTAAGATGATATCTCATGTGGTTTTCATTTGCATTTCCCTGCTGATTAGCAATCACATTTTATTTGTTCATAGATATGTTGCTGGGTACTTAGATTGATTCTATACATTTGCAGTTGTGATTTATGCTGTAACAAACATATGGGTGTAGGTAACTTTGGAATTTAATGACTTTTGTTGTTTAAGTGGATGCCAGCAGTGAGAGTTCTGAATTAAATGGTAGATCTACTTTTAATTCTTTGAAAAACTAACATACTGATTTCCAAAAAGGCTTCATTACAGCCAATAGTATAAAGGTTTTATTATCTTTTTATTATATTTAAACCAATTTATACTTGTTTGAGTACTTATTAATGGGGATTCTGACAGAATTAATGATTTTATTAATAATTTGATTTCTCCGATGTCAAAAATTTTTAAATATTTTTACATCTTCCTTTGCAAAATATGTACATGTCCTTTTTATTGTTTCAATTAAAATATATTCTTTTTCTTTGTTGAGTAGTTTGAGTTCTTTGTAGATTCTGGATATTACTCCCTTTTTTGATGCATATTTTGAAAATATTTTCACCCATTCTGTAAGTTGTCTATTTACTCAGCTGATTCTTTATTGTGCTTTTCATAAGCTATTTAGATTATTGTGTCCAATTTGCCTCTTTAAAAATTTTTTATTTAAGCATATTATAGGGGTACATATATTTAGGTTATGTATTTGCCTTTTCCCACCCAAGTCAGAGCTTTAAGCAAGTCTATCCCCCAGATGGAGAGCACTGCACCAATTAGGTGTATATATGCCCATCCCCACCTTTGCCCAACACTCAATATGTGCACATAAGTGTCAATCAGTTACTACCAATTTGGTGGTGAGTATTGTGATGCTTGGTTTTTGCTTTATTTTTGTTGCATTTGCTTTGGGAGTCATGGTTATAAATTGTTAGCTTAGCCCAATGTCAACAAGAATTTTTTCCTAGGTTTTCCTCTAAACTTTTTATGATGTCAGGTCTTACATTTTAGCCTTTAATCTGTCTTAAGTTAATTTTTGTATACACTAAGAGATAGGGATAAAGTTTCAATCCCCTGTATATAATTATCCAATTTTTCCAGCATCATTTATGTAAAAGGGTTTTTTTTCCAATGTATATTTTTGCCTGATTTTTGATCAGTTGATTGTAGTTATATGATTTTGTTTCTGAGCTTTCTCTTCTATTCCATCCATCTATGTGTCTGTTTTTATACCAGTAGAATGCTATTTTGGTTACTATAGCCTTGAAGTATAAACTGAAGTCAGGTAATGTGTTTTCTCAAGTTTTATTGTTCTTTGTTTTTGCCTAGGCTATAGTAACCAAAACAACATTTTACTGGTATAAAAACAGACACATAAATGGATGGAATAGAAGAGACAGCTGATCAAAAATCAGGAAAAATATACATTGAAAAAAAAGCCAGTAATGATGCTTTAAAAATTGGATAATCATAGCGAACAGAGATAATTAAACTTGCTCTTTTGCAATATGAATATCACTGATTTTGTTCTCTTTCCTGATTGCTTTGGCTAGGATTTTCAGTACTGTGTTGATGATATTTCCACTATGCTCATCAGAGATATTCATCTGGAGTTTTCTCTTTCCTTCTTCCTTTCTCTTTCTTACTGTTTCCCTTTTCCTTCTCTTCCCTTCACTTCATTTCCCTTCCCTTCCCTTTCCTTCTCTTTCCTTTTCTTCTTTCCTAGATTTGGTATCAGAGTGTTACTGGCTTCATATAACGAGTTAGAAATCATTTCCTCCTTTTTGATCTTTAGGAATACTTTCTCTATTAGTTCTTTATACCTCTGATATAGTTCAGCTGTGAGTCTATCTGGTCTTGTCTTTATTTTGGGGGGATATTTTTGTTATTAATTATTCTCACTGCTCATTATTCATCTGTTCAGGATTTATATATATTCCTTTTTTAATTTTTTTCTTTTCTTTATTGAAGTGTAATGTACATATCATGTCTTTACCCCCATTTTAAGTGTACAATTAGATGGTTATAAGTAAATTTATCAAGTTGTGCAGTTATTCACATAAATCAGTAAGCTCAGAAGGTTTTGTTTTCAGGAATTTACCAATTCCTTCTAGATTTCTGGACAGAGATGTTCATAGTACTCTTGAATACTCTTTTGTATTTCTGTGGTATCAATTGTAACATTTTATTTTTCATTTCTGATTTGGCTGATTTGAATCATCCTTCCTCTAGGTTAATCTAAGTAGTGGCCTAACAATATATATTATCTATTAAAAGAACCAACTTTTTGACTCTTGATCTTTTGTTTTATTTTTAGTTTTGTTTGTTTTACTTTGTTTCAACTTAATTTAGTTCTTCTCTGATCTTTGTTTTTTGTTTTTTTTTTCTTCTGCTAGCTCTGAGTTCGGTTTGTTGTTGTTATTCTCATTGCTGGAGGTGTGATGTCTCTTGCATATAGGCATTTAGCACTATTGACCTCCATCTTAGCACTGTTTTTCTGTAATCCAGAGGTTTTGATAAGTTGTGTCACTTATCATCCATTTCAATATTTTTAAATTTCCATCTTGATTTTATCATTGACCTAAAGATCCTTCAGAAGCAGATTGTTTAACTTCCAAATATTTGTACATGTTTTACAGTTCTTCTTGTAATTGATTTTTTGTTTTATTTCTTTGTCATCTAAAAAGATACTTTATATAATTTCAGGCTTTAAAAACATTTGTGAGATGTTCGGTAGCCTGCCATATGGTCTATCTTGGGAAATATTCCATGCTATACTTAGAAGAATTATATTTTGCAGTTTCTGATTAGATTGTTCTGTAAATGACTCTTTGGTCCATTTGTTCTAGAGTCCAGTTTACAGTTCATGTTCTTTGATGTTCTTCTGCATCAATGGTCTATTAGTGCTATTAATGGGGTGTTGTAGTCCCCACTATTATTGTATTACTATCTATCTCTTTGCTTAGGTCTAATAGTATTTGTTTTATGAAACTGGATGCTCCAATGTTAGATGTATATATAATTAGGATTGTTAGTCTTCTTGTTTAATTGATCCAGTTGTTATTAGTTATCTTCTTTGTCTCCTTTTCTTGTTGTTGATTTAAAGGCTTCCTTTTTCCGTTCTTTTTTTCCTGACATAAGTATTGCTACTGCTCCTTGCTTTTGGTTTCCATTTGTATGAATATTTTTCCACTCCTTACTTTGAGTCTATAAAAATATTTAACACTTAAGTGAGCTTTTAAGGCAACAAGTATTTGGTTTTTTCTAAGCCATTCTATCAATCTGTATCTTTTAAGTAGGGGCTTTAGTTCATTTACCTATGACACTACTATTGATATATAAGATACTATTTTTTTTCATAATAATTGACTGTGTGTGTTTGCTTTGTATTCTCAATTGTGTTGTTGTTTTATAGACCCTTTAAGTTACATATTTTGTGTGTTTTCAGAATGGTGAGTATTGACCTTTCATTTTAATGTTTAGAACTCTCAAGCATTTTTTTGTAGAACCATAATAGTAATGTCAAATTTCCTAAGCATTTGCTTGCCTGTGAAATACTTTATTTGTGCTTCATTTTTGAAAAAGTTTAGTAGAATGTAAAATTCTTTTTTTATTTTTTATTTCATCATATTATGGGGTTACAAATGTTAAGGTTACATATATTGCCCTTTCCACCCTTCCCCCTTGGAGTTAGGGCTTCAAGAGTGTCCATCCCCAAGATGGTGCTCCTTGCACTCACTATGTATGTATATAGCCATCACCTCCTCCCTTCTCACATCTGCCTGATGCCTGATAAATGTTATGCCTCTATGACCACTTAGGTGTTGATCAGTGAGATGAATTTGCTGGTGAGTACATGTGGTGCTTATTTTTCCATTCTTGAGATACTTCACTTAGTAGAATAGGTTCCAGCTCTACCCAGGATAATTCAAGAGGTGCTAGTTCTTTTGGGTAGATGCCCAATAATGGGATTGCTGGATCAAATGATAGATCTACTTGTATATCTTTACGGTATCTCTGTATTGCTTTCCACAGAGGCTGCAGTAGTTTGCAGTTCCACCAGCAGTGTAGGAGTGTTTCTATCTCTCCACAACAATGCCAACATTTATTGTTTTAGGACTTTTTGATAAAGGCCGTTCTCATTGAAGATACGTGATATCTCATTGTGGTTTTGATTTGCATTTCTCTGATGATTAGAGATGTTGAGCATCTTTTCATATGTTTGTTGGCCATTATTCTGTCTTCTTTTGAAAACTTTCTGTTCATGTTCTTTGCCCACTTTTTGATAGGGTTGCTTGATTTTTTTCTTGCTGATTTTCCTGAGTTCTAAATAGATTCTAGTTATCAGCCCCTTATCAGATATGTAGTGTGTGAACATTTTCTCCCATTCTATAGGTTGTCTGTTTGCTCTTGTGACTGTTTGTTTGGCTGTGCAGAGGCTTTTACTTTGATCAGGTCCCATTTATTTATTTTTGTTGTTGCTGTGATAGCCTTTCAAATTGGAGGCATGCATATACACCTATAACAGTCAAATTGAGAACCAAATCAAAGACTCAATACCCTTCACAATAGCAGCAAAGAAAATAAAGTACCTAGGAATATATTTAACTAAAGACCTCTACAGTGGTAACTATGAAACACTGATTAAGGAAATAGCAGAGAATGTAAACAGGTGGAAAAGCATACCATGCTCTTGGGGCAGCAGAATCAACATGGTTAAAACATCTATGCTACTGAAAGTGATCTACAGATTCAATGCAACACCCATTAAAATACCAAAATCATTTTTCACAGATACAGAAAATATAATTTTATGCTTCATATGGAACCAGAGAAGACCCTGTATAGCAAAATCAATTGTAGGCAATAAAAACAAAGTGAGAGGAATCAATTTGCCAGATTTCAAATTATGCTACAAGGCTATAGTAATTAAATTAGGTTGGTACTGGCACAAGAATAGGGACATTGGCCAGTGGAACACAACTGAGAACCCAGATATAAAACCCTCCTCATATAGCTATCTAATCTTTGACAAACCAAACAAAAACATACACCGGGAAAAAGAATCCTTATTCAATAAATGGTTCTGGCAAAACTGGATAGCCACATGCAGAAGACTGAAACAGGATCCATACCATTCATGTCTCACAAAAATCAACTCAAGCTAGGTAACAGACTTATACCTAAGGTGTGAAACTATTAGAATTGCAGAGGAAAATGTTGGAAATGCTCTTCTAGACATTGGCCAATGCAAAGAATTTATGTAGAACAGAAAATTCTTGACTGATATTTGTTTTGTTTAAGAAGACTAAAAGTAGAGTCCCAATCCCTTCAGGCTTATAGCGTTTATGCTGAGAAGTCTGCTTTACTCTGATGGGTTTCCTTTGCTGTCATTTGATGCTCTTATAATTCCATCCTTCACATTGACTTTAAGGGACTCTCAGGATTATATGCCTTTGTAAGTCATTGCAATGAATATCCCAGGAATTCATTAAGCTTCTTTCATCAGAATATGAAAATCTCTAGAAAGACCAGAGAAGTTTTCCTCAATCATTCTCTTAAATATGTTTTCCAACCATTTGCTTTTTCTTCTTCTTCCTTAGGAATATCTGTGATTCTTAGATTTGGACATTTTATGTAATGATACATTTTTCAAAGACTTTGTTGATTTCTTTTTAATCCTTTTTCTTAATTTTTGTCTGACTTCGTTAATTCAAAAGGCTTTTCTTCAAGCTCTGAAATTCTTGTTTTCTTCTTGTTTCTAAAACTTTTCACTGTATTTTAAATTTCCTAAATTTTTTTTGTTTGTTTCCAGAGTTCTGTTCATTTTTCTTTACAAAAGATATCTCATCTTTTTACCAATTTTTTATTCATACACTGAATTGTTTTCTGATTTCTCTTGGATCACATTGAGCTTCTACACAACATATCTTTAAAATTCTTTATTTGTCATTTCAGTATTTTCAATTTGATTAGCATCCAATACTAGAGAGTTGATGTGATTCTTTGAAAGGGTTATTGCACACTTTTTTTTTTCTCTTATGAGTGTTCCTGCAGTATATATTGAGTAGAGACCTTTGGCTTTGCTTATAGATGCTTTCAAGGAGCTAAGACTCCGTATAAATTCCTTGATTAAAATAAACCTTACTGTAGTGGTTTTCTCAAATTCTGGTGATTTTTTTTATGTTTTACTGTTAGTGCACCAGGCATATAAGAAGGTTCCCTGCCTTCTGCCAACAAGTGAAAATGAAAAGCCCTGTAAACTTATTCTCCAGTGCTGTTTTCTTTTCTCAGCATGAATTATATTGCGATATTTTGTTCTCCCTCTAGGCCAGCAGGTAGTACTTGTAGATAAGTATTTGCCAAGTGCTCTATAATCGTATCAGCAAATGTTCTAATGGGCTGTAGAAGTTGACCTCCCTGACATAAGTGGCACCTGCAGGAGAGAAACAGCTATGGTGGTGTTTGTTAATCAGAAGTATTCAGAAATCCTAAGCAATGGGTAGAGACTTAATACACCAAGGGGTCACTCTCCTGTGTTTTGTTACTACTGAGGTAGATGGAGAAGTCAAAGTTGGATGATACTGGTTGAGCAAGCCTGCACCCAGACTTCAAAAAGCTGGTTCAAGCTGTGACCCTAACCAGGGTTAGGGTCAAGGGATGGGGTGGCAGGGGTGCATCTACTTTCCCCAAAGAAACTTCATGGGGTTAGAGAGGTAGTTGGTACTCCACAGCCCAGCAGGTAGTGGAAACCTCTCACCACCCAACCCCGGACCCAAATCAATGACATGGTCAAGTTGGGGGAATGGGATCAGAGCAATTGATCTGTTACCAGGGCCCCTGAGTTTAGGGGATGACTGTAATAGGAATGGGCAGGCAAGGCCAAGGCTACACACGAACAATCAGGCAGGTCAATGGCAGGTGTACTCTGGACCAGTAACTAGGAACGTTATGGCACCCGCTGTGGGAGCATCCAGGCAGGCAGCTCCAGAAATCCTGAGGGACATGGTCCCAACACCCCTATGTCCTACAATACTCCACTGTTGTTTTCTTCTTGTTTCTAAAACTTTTCACTGTGGATGAAACAGTGGATATTGTCTTTGGGTCCCATAAGAGTACCCCAGTTTCCATCTCTCTCTCTCTGGCTCAGAGCCTTGTTGGTAAGGCATGCAGAAGGTCTTTGTGCTGAAGATGCTTAGAATTTGGAAGCTGGCTGAGCTCAAGATGAATTTGAGCAATGACTCTGTGTGATCTCTAGGCATCTTCCTGTTCCAGTCTGGAGGCCTATGGGGATTTAGGAGCTCTTCTGTAACTAAAATTGCAAATACTCGAGACAATTGTTGGCAGACTCAAGATTCAGTCACCCTTCTCTTAGTCTAGGTCTAGGAGCTGCTCAAGGTTCTCAGCACTTCTGATCAGGCAGCCCTACTTCCCCTTCCTTCCTGCTCATGGTTTCTCATCATCCTTCTGTTTTATTAATGTCTTCTTTCAAAAAAGACTCTATTGAAAATATGAGTATATAATGTATATCCTGGTTCTTATCTGAGGAATTGGTGTGAACCAGCCATGTCTAGTTAGCCATCCTATCTTCTCTCCCTGTAGTCACTTTTGATTCCATACTTCACCCACCTAATTCAGCTTTTACAATCTCACCTGCACACCTTTTCCACAATGGTCTTAGAGTCTCTGGATGGGAGAGAGGAGAGAATGCTGCAATCATTTTGTTGGTATAAGTGACACATTGCATTGATTTGTTTTCTACTTGCAAGCCGAGGTTGCAATAACAACACAAACAGGTGCAAACAATAATATCAAGGTATCCAAATGTATTAGAAAATGTAACAGACTCCAAACCCAGCAGGTATTATTTTGTAATCTGTCAGTATAATGTTGAGACCACTGTAAGAGAAGGTTTATTTCTCCTTTTGTACGGAAGAGCAGCACTAAACAACAGAGGACTATTGGTGAAAAATAATACAAGTGTTTAATAGGTATTTTCTGGAGCAATTGATCCCCATCAAACAGAATAACTGTGGTAGCTTTGTCTCGTTGGTTAGGACATAGGTATCCTGACAATTATGGGCTGGGGGTGCATACCAAACCTGTTACCTGAAGGTCAAAGTTCTGATGTTATCTATAAAATTACAGAAGAAACAAAGGACCATTTCAAATTTCAAATGGCCAACCAGTGTTCCTTGTAAAAGAGGCCCTGTAGGAAGGGAGCCAAGATGTCCAACTAGAGTCATGGCTTGTTAGATTATCCGGGTCAAGAGGTAGAAGGTTGGACTAGGGAGAGTTGTGGCTTGGAAGGGATCACAGGGAGAGGCAGCAGAGGTGTCAGGGTCCCCACTGAGAAGGGCTGAAAAGCTGAGAAAGAAGAAGAGAGAACAGTAGAATGGATCCTATCTTGAGAGGCCTGGAGCACAATGAAAGTGTAAGGGAGGCCCTGCTATCCCATATCAGTGACTGCACCGAGCAGTGGGACATAAAACTCTTACCCCCAGGGAAAGAGCCAAAAGAGACCAGAAAGCTAGCATTCTTGCGTCTAGATACCTCCTTCTCTGCACTGCCTTTATTCCTAGCATTAAATAAAGTAATTTTGGCTCAGGCTGGCTTGTAGCCGCAGCCCCTCTGCCCCATAGCAACTGCAAGAGTGATTGGAGCTGAGAAGCCTTTTTCTCTGTGGTGGGAAGACGGTATCATAAGTGGCCGAGCCTGCCACTGAGATTGGAGCTGCAGAAACAGTGTTCTGAAGGATATCCTACTGGTGGCCTAGATAGGTGGAAAGGACCCAGTGCCCTCAAGTCCCCAGTGCATGGAGACCATGGACTCTCCCCTTCTCCGTAGCAACTGTAAGAATGCTTGGTGTAGAGGAAACTCTTTCTCTCATGAGGGGTGTTGTACCAAGCTCAGTGCAACTGAGTGCAGCAGCAGTGTTTTCTGGGATGACCCTTTGGTGGCTTAGATAGGCAGGCAGGATCCAGCATGCCCTGAAATGAAAGCAACAAAAACAGTCCCTACTCATAGCAACCGCAAGAATGCTGGTGCTGAGAGTTCTGTTACATTGCAGAGGGGCACAATTCCAGCATAGCCTGACACTGAGAGCAGAGCTTCGCTTCCATAGCAACATAATCTGAGAGATTCATCAAACCTTCTAAAGCACCAGAAAGGCAACTTAGGATCAGCATTCCTCTCTCTGGCAAAAAGAACAATCTTTTCAAACTTTGAGACAGGTGCATAAGCCAGTCCTAGCATTCTCAGTTCTCAAGTGAGAGGCCAAATGATAATGAATTAGTGAAAGAACTCTGGAAATATAAAAAATCATAGCAAAGTAGACCCCCAAAAGAAAACAATAACTCTTTACCAATGGATACCAACCTAAATAAAAAGATTAAAATGACAGATGAAGAATTTCAAATATAGACTGTAAAAAAGTTCAATGAAATACAAAAGAAAAGAAACTCAACACAAAGAAATCACAAAACAATGTAGAAACTGAATTAAAAAACTGCCTAAAGAAATCAAATTATTAAATAAAAAGTAAACAGAATTGTGGGAAATGAAAAACTCATTCTGGATTTAAAAAATACAGTGGAAAGCCATAAACATATGCTAGATCAGACAGAAAAAAAGAATCTCAGAGCAAGAAGATAACACCATAAAGATAAATAAGTCAGCTGAAGAGAAATAACAAGAAACAAGAAGAATGTACAAAGCCTACAAGAACTGTGTGATTATGTAAAAAGGCCAAACATAAGACTCATATACATCCCTAAGGGGAAGAAGGAAATACACAAGTGTTGGAAAACCTATTCAAAAGAACAATCAAGGACAAATTCCCAGACTTACTAGAAATCTAGATATGCAGATTCAAGAAGCACAAAGGATCCCATAAGATTCATTAAAAGGGGGCAATCATCACAACAAATAGTCCTCAGACTGACCAAATTAAAAACAAACCAGCCACTCCTATGCACAGTAAGGTAAAAACAGTAGGTAACTTACAAAGAAAAACCTCTCAGGCTAACTGCAGGCTTCTTAACTTAAACTTTACAAGCCATAAAGTACTGGCGTTCCATTCTCACCCTTCCCAAAAAGAATAATGGCCAGCCTAGAATTCTGTACCCTGCAAAACTACATTTTCTATATGAAAGAGAAATGAATACCTTCTCAGAAAAGAAAACACTGAGGGAATTTGTCAAGGCAATACCTGCCCTGCAAAAAGTACTCAGAATGGCATATACACAGATTGACACAATAAATACTCACCAGTGTAAAATTACCCAAAAGATACAGGTCAGATCTCAGAAACCACAATGGCTCAAGAGGTAAAGCAGAGCAATAAAGTTCTACTGAACAGGAAGAATGGAAATCCGCATCATTTTTCAATTCTTTACGGAAATATGAATGGCTTGATTTCTCCCACTGAAGAGACATAGGCTCACCAAATGGATTTTTTAAAAAGCCAAGTATGTATTTTCTTTCCCTAAGAAACCCACAAGGACTCATTTAGACTCAAGGGGAAGAGATGTAAAAAAATATTGCATGCAAATGGAAACAAAAAAGAAAGCTGGTATAGCTGTTCTGATATCAGATAACATAGACTTCAAATCAACAAAAGTAAGAAAGACAGCTATTTTCATAATATAATGGTTAAGTATTAGAGTATAGAATTAAGAGACATTAAAAGTTTCAGGATTTTGCAGGGTTTTGCCTTGAAGGAATCTGTGAGCATGTTAGATTACAGACCAGAAGCTGCTTAGCAACAAGGCGGGTATTCCACCAATCAGGGAAATCTGCAAAGAGGCACAACCTCAAGGCCTGCAAGCCATCTCCTGGAGCTTGTGAAAGGCACAGCTTGGCATATGGTCCAAGGCTAAGAAGCTGATCAAAATGCCAGTCTAGCAGACAGTGTGCAGCTGGAACTATCTTAAACTTCAAGGCTATTCCTGCTTCACTCCTGACCATATGTCTCGGTATATAGAAAAATAGATTATATTAGTATACAGACTCAGTGTTCCTCTTTATACATTTTTATATTTAAGTTATATGCTCAGCTAGGTCTATTCTTATGTTAGAGCTTAAAATATTTATGTTAGAAAAATTTTGTAACCATTTATTATTGTAGAGAAAATTAGGTAAGGGTCCCTTGAAAACTTTGGCTGCCTTGAAACTTACATGAATGATCTGTACATATAATTATTTGACCAAGGACAACTGCTCGCTGTAATAGTGAATACTGATGTGGGACTTTACTGAGTGCCTCACAGCTTATGGGAATGCTGGAGGACTCCTGATTCCCCCATCACCTTAAACTACACTTTGTCTCTGTCTCTATTATTTCCAAATCTCTTGTGATGATCCTGTCTGGGACCTGTTTTGCTGGAAGAGTAACTAATTCCCAGCAGTGAAGAAAATAATTCAAAAGAAATAATTCAAAAGAAGGCATAAGAATTCTAAGTATGTATGCACCAAACACAGGAGCACCCAGATCCATAAGACAAACCCTACTGGATCTAACCAAAATGTTAAGGAGCAGCACAGTAATAACCAGGAACTTCAACACTTCACAGACATAATACAACATATACTCCAAACAGAAAATAAACAAAGAAACACTGGACTTCAACCAATATCTAGAAAAAAATGGGTCTGATAGACACTTATAGAACATTCTGTACAAAAACCACTAAATATACATGCTTCTTATCAGCTCATTGAACATTCTCTAAGATTGATGACATCCTAGGTCACAAAACATGTCTCAAGAAATTTTAAAATACAGAAATTTTACTATGTATCTTCTCAGACCACAGTGGAATGAAATTAGAAATCAGTTCCAAAGAAACACCCATCTCTACACAAAGTCATGGAAACTAAACAAACTACTGCTAAATGATAGCTGGATCAAGGATGCAGTTAAGATAGGAAATCAAAAGATTCTTCAAAATAAGTGATAAAGGGACAAAGATTATCAAAATTGCTTGGATACAGTTAAAGCAGTCCTGAGTGGAAAATTTATATCCTTAAATGTCCATATAAAAAAGACAGAAAGGTCACGAATCAGCAATTTAATCAATCATCTCAAGGAGATGGAAAAGGTATGGCAAACCAATCCCAGCAGGAGAAAAGAAATAACCAAGATCAAAGCTGAACTAAGTGAAATCTACAACAAAATAATTGTATAAAAGATTGATAAACCAAAAAGTTAGTTGTTTAAAAAGATGAACAAAATTGGTAGGCCTCTCATATGTACTTTATTAAAATGGAGCATTATATATAACATAATGTAACATAATATAATGACAGATGACAAATAGAGGCTTTATTAATATATTATCTTGCTTATCAGGTTAATAGTCTGAAAAGCATGATAATATATTTCTAATCAGTTACCAATATAGCACATATCAAAACTAGGATTGGAAGAAAATATATAACACCCAGATCTTTTTATGGACAAAATTCTCGTATACTGACTATTCCATCCCTCCCATATTTTTTCTTTTCTTTTATTATGATTAACATAATTGTTGATTCCAATATTTGAAAACTGTGTTTCCTTCTGGGTTTTGTTCTTTATTTCTAAATTTCTTTAAATATTTCACAAAATATTTGTCTTTATTACAATAAAACATATTGCATGTGAAAAAAAATTGGTAGGCCTCTCCGTAGATTAACTAAAAGTAGGAAACAAATGATTCTAATAAACTCAATCATAAATAAACAGGGGAAAATCACAACTGATACCACAGAAATAAAAAATGTTATCTGTTAATACTATAAAAATTTTTATGCACATAAACTTGAAAATATGAAAAAATAGACAAATTCTTGGAAACACACAGCCTCTCTAGATTCAACCAAGAAGAAGCAGAATTCCTGAACAGACCAATATCAAATATCAAAATTGAAGCCACAATAAAAACTCTTCCTAAAAAAAAATTCAGACAAGATAGTTTTACACCTGAAATTTACCAGGCTTTTAAAGAAGAACTGGTTCCAATGCTGCAAAAATTATTTATAATACAGAGATGGAAGAAATCCTCCTCAACTCATTCTAGGGAGCCAATATCATCTTGATACCAATGCCAGGAAACAACATAATTAAAAAAACTACAAATGAATATCCCTCATGAATATAGATACAAAAATTCGCAATAAAATCCTAGCAAACCAAATTCGGAGGCACATTAAAAATAATAATAGTAATTATCCGCCATGAGCAAGTAGGCTTCATACCAGAGATGCAAGGATGATTCAACATATGCAAATCTATAAATATAATTCACCACTTAAGTAGAAGCAAAACCAGAAGTTGTGGTTCTCTCAATAGATGCAGAAAAGCATTGGACAAAATCCAGTACCCTTTTAAATAAGAATGCTTAACAAAATAGCCATTGGTGGGACTTATTTCAAAATTGTAAAACCCATATATGACAAAACCACAGAGGCTCATATTTTGGGGACTTGTCTTCCAGGGCCTCCCCACAGAGGTGACAGTGACAAGCGGTTGAAGCTATATAAGCACTGATTGAGGGAGCTTGAGTTGTGTGTGTACGCATGAACCAGGTCCAGGTGTAATGGTGTCTCAAGCCTGGGATAGAGGGTGTCTGTGGTGGGACATTAAAACTTGGGATAGTTTACCCTAGCCCAGAGGCAATGGGTGGAGACTCAGAGGTGAGGTCCTGAAGCTCAGATGCAATACTAGAATCTTGTTGTTGGCAGCTCTAGAGCTGCAAGGGTGGAGCCTCAAACTCCATCTTGAGAGTCTCAGAGCTGGAACTTGGCAAGCTGGAACTTGGGTAGAGTCAGAAGCATGGCTTCTGAGCAGGACCTTAGAGCTAGAAGCAGGGCAATAAGGTAGTGGACTGTTCTGATGTGGGGCATAGAGGCAAGGTGGAGCAGGGGACAGGCTGTTCTGAACTATGGTGCAGAGGCAGATCTATGCTGGCAGCATGCTGTTCTGCTGGTTCAGGGACTACAGATGTTGTGCAGGTGGACATCATTTCCAATAGCCCAGGAACCATGGAGTACTCCCCAGCCCCATCTCCTGCTAAAGCCCAAATCGTCCCAGGTCGAGCCTGTAGTGCCTTATGTAACTCCTCTTCTCAGATCCCTCAGTGCTATAGGGGAGGTACACTTGGCTCCCAGTCACTTGGCACAGCTCAGGGCTCAAGGAAGCATCTGTTTTGTCCATTCTCTCTCTAGCCCATTGAGGTAATATGAAGGCTGCTACTGCAAAGCTGAATCTCATGCTGACCCGGCACTGTGAACCTAAGAGCTTGAGATGGTGTAAGATACAGAAGGTCAGCAGCCATCAGATCTCATTCTGTCGGTTGTATGGTGCAATGACTCTGTACAGATTCTGGGCAGCTCCTCTGTCAGTCCAGACACATAGGTTTGTGGCAGTGGAGGGATCCCTGTCACAACTCAGCCACAATGCCAGTATGGTAAGCAAATACCACAGTGCTCTAGTCTCCTAGTCTTCCCCATGTGTAGATGCCTCCCCACAGACCCATCCAATATTGTTCTGTGAATTACTCCATCATCTTCTCTTTCACTCTGAGTATCCTGCATCACCTCTGTGGGTTTTCATAATATTTCTTGTGAGCAGAGATATCCATAAGTAGGCGTTTGCCTGCAATTTATGATACTTTTCCTGAGGGCAGCATGCTTATGAGCTGTTTTTGTTACCATTCAAGACTGTGATTGTCCTGTGCTAATAGGACCATACAGGTAGGTTTTGCAGAGAATTTTATTTCATTATTAATAGTTTGGGAAATTTGGCCATCTTTGTAACAGAACTTTAATGTTTTTCCTGAATTTTTCTGTAACCAATGTTTTCTTTTATACTGTTTTATCTTCTCTCTTCCACCCCACCTTTTCTGGTGTTTTTTGTTCTGTTCTGTTTTGTCTGTTTTTGTTTTGTTTGTTTCTTTGTTTCTGTGGAAACAGGGTCTCAATATGTTACCTGGAGTAATCTCAAACTGCTGACCTCAAGTGATCCTCACACCTTGGCCTCTCAAAGTTCTAAGATTAAAGATGTGAGCCATCAGACAGACACAAATTAGTTTTGTTACATTGCTTTTAGCGTATCTACCACCCAAATAATATATAATGTAACCATTAAGTAATTTCTCATTATCCACCACTCAAGCCTATCAAGTCTCCTTCATCTATCATTTCATATTCTAAGTCTATGTTTACATATTATTTATCTCCCATTTACAAGTGAGAACATATGATATTTATTTCTCCATCTGAGTTGTTTCATTAAAGACAATGGCCTCCAGATGCATCCATGTTACTCTAGAATACATGATTTTATTCTTTTTTTAATGAATGAATAGTATCTCATTGTGTATAGATACCATATTTTCTTTATCCAATCATCCATGAACACTTAGATTGAATCTGTAGATTTATTATTGTGAATAGTGTTGCTATAAACACGAGTGCAGATATCTTTTTGGTACATGTTTTTTTTTTCTTTCAGTAGGACGCCCAGTAATATGAGTACTGAATCAAATGGTAGTTCTATTTTTAGGATTTTTGTGTGTGTGTGTTTTGTTTTAGAAAAATCTTCATATTCTTTTCCATAGAGGGTATACTAATTTAAATTCCTACCAATAGTATATAAACATTCCCTTTCTTCCACATTCTTGTCAACATTATATTTTCTTTGTCTTTTAATAGCTATTTGTTGCAAGATGACATCTCCTTGTGGTTTCGATTTGAATTTCATTGATAATTAGTGATCTTAATTGAGCATTTTTTTCATGCTCATTTGTATTTCTCCTTTTAGAAAAGTGTCTATTCATGTCCTTTCCAGCTTGTTAATGGGACTTTTGTTTGTTGGTTATTGAGTTGTTTGAGTTTCTTGTATATTATGAATTAGTACTCTGTTGAATGTATAGATGGAAAATATTTTCTCACATTCTGCAGGTTGTCTGTTCACTCTGTGGATCACTTACTTTTCTGTACAGAAGATTTTTAGTTTTATAAAGTCTAATTTGTATATTTTTGTTTTTGTTGTCTGTGCTTTGAGCTCTTAGTCATGAATTCTTTGCCTAGATCAATGCCCCAAAAAGTCCATCCTAGATTTTCTTCTAGTATTTTAATAATTTCAGCTCTTACATTTGAGTCTTATGTCCATCTTAAGTTGAATTTTGTATATGGTGAAAGACAGAAGTCAAATTTAACTCTTCTGCACATGGCATCCCAATTTTCCCAGCATCATTTCTGTTCTTTTTGTTTGTCAAAGATCAGTTGGCTTTATTTCTGGATTCACAATTCTGTTCCATTGATTGATTTGTCTGTTTTAAAACCAGTATCATGCTGTTTGTGTTATTATAGTCTATAGTATAATTTGAAGCCAGATAATGGGATATCTCCAAATTGATTTTTCCCCTTTAGGATTTCTTTGAATATCTAGGCTCTTTTATGGGTTCCATATGAATTTTAGGATTATCATTTCTAAGTCTGTGAAAAATTACATTAGTGTTTTGATAGAAATTATATTAAATCTGTAGATAGCTTTAAACAGTATAGTTATTTTAATAATATTAATCCTACTAATCAGTGAGCATGAGATGTTTACTCCATTTGTTTCTGTAATCTAAGATTTATTTCATCAGTGTTTTGTGTTTGTTTGTGATGTTTTGTAATTATCTTTCACTTCATTGGTTAAATATAAATATATTCCTAGATATTTTTTGGCATGTATATAAATTTGATTTTCTTTTAGATTTATTTCTCAGCTTGATCATAAATGATGTATAGAAACATTACTGATTTTTATACATTGATTTTTAATCATAAATCATTATAAAACTCATTTATCAAATCTAAGAGGTTTATAGAGAAGTCTTTGAGGCTTTATAGCTATATGATTATATCGTTTGTGAACAAGAATAACTTGACTTCCTCTTTTTCAATTTAAATGTCTTTTATTCTTTTTTTTTCTTTTTTTTTATTGGGGGAAAACTACAAAGCATTTACAGTACAATGTTTACAGTCACAATTTGTAGTGAGCTGATTTCCCAAAATATATTACCACTCAAGTTGACTTATCTTGTTACATTCAAAAATCT